>JAEIFJ010001288.1:0-298030 GCA_018903435.1 Leucophenga varia | reverse complement strand
TTTCCTTTTTCTTTTTCTTCTTTTTTTTTTCTCCCTCTTTTTTTTCCTTTTTCTCCTCTTTTTTTCTTTTTTTTTCCTCCTTTTTCCCTTTTTTCCTTTTTTTTTCTTCTTCTTTTTTTTTTTTTCTCTCCTTTTCCTTTTTTCTTCTGCTTTTTTTCTTTTTTTTCTCCTCCTCTTTTCCCTTTTTCCCTTTTTTTCCTTTTTCCTCCTTTTTCTTTTTCTCCTTCTTCTTCCCTTTTTTCTTTTCCTTCTTCTCTCTTATTTCTCTTTCCTTTTTTCCTTTTCCCGTCTTATTTTTCTTTCCTTTCATTTTTTTTCCTCCTGTGTATTATTCTTCCTCTTCATTGACATGCTCACTTTTCATTATTAGCAAATGACTACAAAGATAAATGTGACTAAACAAATGATGCTTTGCTAACATCAAACACGTGATGGTTCTTATCAATTACTTATATATTTTTTTTGACTATTAAACAATGGCGATCAATCCCATTTAAACGCTTAATTAAAATAACCAAGCGCCGCTGTATTGTCTGTGCATCTTGTAATTAAATGAGTCGAGCTAACATTCGGAGATATGATCAACTCACTAATGGCAGGAATGATAGAAGATAAAAAAAACAAACAATTTTTATTGGCTATTGTGCTGCAATCGAGCTCACACACAAACACGGCTTTATTTTCAAATGCCCAATTGCATATGTACACTTAAACGCTGCAGGCAGTACATAATAAATAATAGCGAAAAGGAAAGAAAATCGATCAATTCTTATTTGCTACAGTAGTAATCACATACAAACAGACGTTGATTTATTTATGGTAGAAAAGGACAAAAATTCGATCAATTCTTATTTGCTATGGTGCCGCAATCGCACACCCACACATAAACACGGTTTTATTTTGAAATGTCTACAAACAAACAAACAAAGCAAAAAAAAAAAAAAAAAACAGCATAAGCAGACGCAGCCGCGCCAACTCTGCAATGGTACAAGAAATTCTACAATGAGTTTGTGTGTTTGTATGTTCATATGATCCACGCACTAATGGCAGGAATGATAGAAAAGCAAAGAAAAAATTGCTATGGCGCCGGCAATCACATACACACAAACATACACAAATTAAGTTTTAATTTTTAATGGCGCCAGCAATCGCACACAAACATACGCAACTCTATTTTCATAATCCAGTTGCATACACATTTACATTTACATACATAAGAAATAGTAACGAATGGTAGGAATGATAGAAAAAAAAGAAAAATTCGATCAGCAATAATCGTTAAATTTAAATCTGTAACAATCAGCTTTTGTTACGTTTTTCTACATACCTAAGTGAAATGCATTGGCCAACACTACAAATCTTTTTGAATTTACATTTTCTTGAAGCTCGGTAATTCCAACTGAATTCATTTAACGGCGCACAACAATATTTTAAATTGTATGTGTGCGTTATTTTATTCAAAAGAAAACAAAGCAACTTGTGGGATGCTCGTGTGTATGAAAAATAAACTAAAAAAAATAAATAAAAATTAAATAAAATAAAAAATAAAATAATATAGAAAAAAAATTATAAATATAAAAAATAAAATTAAAATAAAAAAATTAAATTGTAAAAATGTGGTTTGCCGTCGGCAGTCGAACATGACGACTTTCGCATTCATACTTAAAATAAATAATTAATCAAACGCAGACATATAAAATAAACCATCAGTGGCAGCACCTTGTATGATCGTACCATGCACAGCCCCTTTTTTTTTTCCCCCTCTCCCCTTTTTTTTTTTCCCCTTCCCTCCCTTTTTTCCCTTTTCCTTCCCCCCCCCCCCCCCTTTTTCCCCTCCTTCCCCCTCCCCCCTTTTTCCCCCTCCCTCCCTTTTTTCCTCCTCCTCTCCTCCCTCTCCTCTTTTTCCTCCCTCCATCCCCCCCTCCCTTTTGTCTCCTCCCTTTTTTCTCCTAACTTACCCTTTTTTCTTTTCCTTCTTCTCTCCTTTTCTTTTCTTTTCTTCTTTTTTTTTCCTCCTTTTCTTTTTTTCCTTCCTCCTTTTTCCTTTTTTTTCTTTTTTTTTTCCTTTTTTCTCCCTCCCTCCCTCTCCCTCTCCCTTTCCTTTTTTCCTCCTTTTCCTTTTTCCTCCCTCCCTTTCCTTTTTTCTCCTCTTTCTTTCTTTTTTTTTTTTTCCTCCCTTTTCTCCCTCTCCTTTTTCCCTCCTTTTCCTTTTTTTTTTCCCTCCTTCCTTTTCTCTTTCCTTTTTTTCCTTCCTTTTCCCTCTTCCTTCTTCCTTTTCCTTTTTTTCCCTCCCTCTTTTTTCCTTTTTCTCCTTTTTCCCTCCTTTTCCCTTTTTTTCTCCCTCTTTTTCCCCTTTTTTCCCTCTTTTCTCCCTCTCCTTTTCCCTTTTTTCTCCTCTTTTCTCTCTTTCTCCTCTTTTTTCCTCCTCTTTTCCCCCCTTTTTTCCCCCCTACTTTTTTTCCCCCCCTCTTCCCCCTTTTCTTCTCCTCTTTCTTCTTTTTTTTTCCTCCTTTTTCCCTTTCCTTTTTCTCCCTCTCTTTTTCCTTTTTCTCCCTCTCCTTTTTTCTTTTTTTCCTCTCTCCTTTCCTTTTTCCTTTTTCCCTCTTCTTCTTTTTCCCTCCTTTTCCTTTTTTCCCTTTTTTTTCTTTTTCCTCCTCTTTTCCCCTTTTTTTTCTTTTTTTTATTCCTCTTTTCCCCCTTTTTTTTTTTTTTTTTTTTTTTTTCCTCCTCTTTTCCCTTTTTCCTCTTTTCTCTCTTCCCCTTTTTTTCCTTTTTCTCCTTTTTTTTTCTTTTTTCCCCCCCCCCTTTTTCCTTTTTTTTTCTTTTTTTCTCCTTCTTTTTCCCTTTTTTCCCTTTTTTTTCCTTTTCTTTTTCCTCCCTTTTTTCTTTTCTCCTTTTTTTCTTTTTTTCTTTTTCTCCTCTTTTCCCTTTTTCTTTTTTTTCTTTCTTTTCCCTTTTTTTCTCCTTTTCTTTTTTCTTTTTTTTTTTTTCTCCTCTTTTTCCCTTTTCTTTTTTTTTTTTCTTCTTTTTCCCTCCTTTTCCCTTTTTTTCCCTTTTTTTTCTTTTTTTTTTTTTCCTCCTCCTTTTCCTTTTTTTTCTTTTCTTTCTCTTTCTTTTTTCCCTCCTCTTTTCCTTTTTTCCTTTTTCTTTTTTTTCTTTCCTTTTTTCTCTTTTTTTTCTTTTTCCCTCTCTCCCTTTTTTTTTTTTTTTTTTTTTCTTCCTTTTTTTCCTTCCTTTTTCCTCCTTTTTTCTCTTTTTTCTCTCTTCTTTTTCCTTTTTTTCTTCCTCTTTCCCTCCTCTTTTTTTCCTTTTTTCTTCTTCTTTTTCCCTCCCCTCTTTTCCTTTTTTCTCCTCCTTTTTTTTTCTTTTTTTCCCTCTTTTTTTCCTCCTCTTTTTTCCCTATTTTTTCCTCCTCTTTTCCTTTTTTTTCCTTCTTTTCCCTCTCTTTTTTTCTTCCTTTTTCTCCTCTTTTTTCTTCTTTTTTCCTCCTCTTTTCCCTTTTTTCCTTTTTTTCTCCCTCTCTTTTTTTCCCCCTTTTCTTTTTTCCTCCTCTTTTTCCTTTTTTCCTTCTCCTTTTCCTTTTTCCTCCTTTTTTTTTCTTTTTTTCCTCTTTTCCTTTTTTCCTTTTTTTCCCTCTCTTTTTTTCCTTTTTCTCCTCCTTTTTTTCCTCCTTTTTTCCTTTTTTCCTTTTTTCTTCTTCTTTTTTTCTCCTTTTCCTTTTTCTTCGCTTTTTTTCTTTTTTTTCCTCCTCTTTTTCCCTTTTCCCTTTTTCCTCTTTTTCTCCTCTCCTTTTTCTTTTTTCCCTTCTTCTTCCATTCTTTCTCCTTCTCTCTCTTATTTTCTTCTTTTTTTTTCGTCTTATTTTTCTTCATTTTTTTTCTGTGTATTATTCTTCCTCTTCATTGACATGCTCACTTCATTATTAGCAAATGACTACAAAGATAAATGTGACTAAATAAAATGATGCTTTGCTAAATGAACATCAAACACGTGATGGTTCTTATCAATTACTTACATATTTTTTTTGACTATTAAACAATGGCGATCAATCCCATTTAAACGCTTAATTAAAATAACCAAGCGCTGCTGTATTGTCTGTGCATCTTGTAATTAGCTTAGTCGAGCTAACATTCGGAGATATGATCAACTCACTAATGGCAGGAATGATAGAAGATAAAAAAAAAAACAAACAATTTTATTGGCTATTGTGCTGCAATCGAGCTCACACACAAACACGGCTTTATTTTCAAATGCCCAATTGCATATGTACACTTAAACGCTGCAGGCAGTACATAATAAATAATAGCGAAAAGGAAAGAAAATCGATCAATTCTTATTTGCTACAGTAGTAATCACATACAAACAGACGTTGATTTATTTATGGTAGAAAAGGACAAAAATTCGATCAATTCTTATTTGCTATGGTGCCGCAATCGCACACCCACACATAAACACGGTTTTATTTTGAAATGTCTACAAACAAACAAACAAAGCAAAAAAAAAAAGAAAACAGCATAAGCAGACGCAGCCGCGCCAACTCTGCAATGGTACAAGAAATTCTACAATGAGTTTGTGTGTTTGTATGTTCATATGATCCACGCACTAATGGCAGGAATGATAGAAAAGCAAAGAAAAAAATTGCTATGGCGCCGGCAATCACATACACACAAACATACACAAATTAAGTTTTAATTTTTAATGGCGCCAGCAATCGCACACAAACATACGCAACTCTATTTTCATAATCCAGTTGCATACACATTTACATTTACATACATAAGAAATAGTAACGAATGGTAGGAATGATAGAAAAAAAACAAAATTCGATCAGCAATAATCGTTAAATTTAAATCTGTAACAATCAGCTTTTTGTTACGTTTTTCTACATACCTAAGTAAATGCATTGGCCAACACTACAAATCTTTTTTGAATTTACATTTTCTTGAAGCTCGTTAAATTCCAACTGGAATTCATTTAACGGCGCACAACAATATTTTAAATTGTATGTGTGCGTTATTTTATTCAAAAGAAAACAAAGCAACTTGTGCGATGCTCGTGTGTATGAAAAAATAAAATAAAAAATAAATAAAAAATTAAATAAAATAAAAAATAAAATAATATAGAAAAAAATTATAAATATAAAAAATAAAATAAAAAAAAAAAAATTAAATTGTAAAAATTGTGGTTTGCCGTCGGCAGTCGAACATGACGACTTTTCGCATTCATACTTAAAATAAATAATTACTCAAACGCTGGCATATACATAAACTATCAGTGGCAGTACCTTGTATGATTGTACCATGGCACAGCTCCCTTTTTTCCTCCCCTCCTCCTCTTTTTTTTTCTCCTTCCCTCCCCTTTTTTCTCTTCCCTTTCCTTCCCCCTCTCCCTCTTCCCCTCTCCTCTTCCCCTTTTTCCTCTCCTCCTCCCTCCCCTTTTTTCCTCTCCTCTCCTTCCCTCCTCCCCCTTTTTTTCCTCCCCTCTCCATCCCCTCCCCCTTTTCTCCTCCCCCTTTTTCTCCTACCCCCTTTTCTCCTTTTTTTTCCTCCCTTCTTTCTCCTCTTCTTTTTCTTCTCTTCTTTTTTTCCTCCTCCTTTTCCTTTTTTTTCCTCCCCCTTTTTCCTTTTTTTTTTTTCCTTTTTCCTCCCTCTCCTCTCCCTCTCCCTTTCCTTTTTCTCCTCCTTTTCCTTTTTCTCCCTCTCCCTTTCCTTTTTTCTCCTCTTTCTTTCTTTTTTTCCTCCTTTTTTCCCTCTCCTTTTCCCTCCTTTTCCTTTTTTTCTCCTCCTTCTTTCTTTTTTTCCCTCCTTTTTTCCTTTTCTCCCTCTCCTTTTTCCTTCCTTTTCCTTTTTTTTCTTCCTCCTTTTTTTTTTCCTTTTTCTCCCTCTCCTCTTTCCCTCCTTTTTCCTTTTTTTTCTCCTCTTTTTTTCCCCTTTTTTTCCTCTTTTCTCCCTCTCCCCTTTCCTTTTTTTTTCTCCTCTTTTTTTCTCTTCTTTTTTTTCCTCCTCTTTTCCCCCTTTTTCTCCCTCTCTTTTTCCCCCTCCTTTTCCTTTTTTTTCTCCTCTTTCTTTCTTTTTTTCCTCCTCTTTTTCCTTTTTTTTCTCCCTTTTTTTTTCCTTTTTCTCCCTCTCCTTTTTCTTTTTTTTTCTTCCTCTTTTCCCTTTTTTCCTTTTTTTCTCTCTTCTTCTTTTTTCCCTCCTTTTCCTTTTTTTCCTCCTTTTTTTTCCCTTTTTTCCTCCTCTTTTTCCTTTTTTTTCTCTTTTTTTCCTCTTTTTTCCCTCTTTTCCCTTTTTTTTCTTTTTTTTATCCTCTTCTTTTCCCCTTTTTCTCTTCTTCTTTTTTCCCTCCTTTTCCTTTTTTCCTTTTTTCTTTTTTTTCCCTTTTTTCCTCCTTTTTTTTTCTCTTCTTTTTTCCTCCTTTTCCTTTTTCTCCTTTTTTTTTTTTTTTTTTTCCTCCTCTTTTTCCTTTTTTCTTTTTTTTTTTTTTTTCCCTTCTTTTTTTCCTCCTCCCTTTCCTTTTCTTTTTTTTCTTTTTTTCCTTTTTTTCCTTTTTTCCTCCTTTTTTTCTTTTTTTTCTCCTCTTTTTCCTTTTTTTTTCTTTTTTTTTCTCTTCTTTTTTCCCTCCTTTTCCTTTTTCTTCCCTTTTTTTTCTTTTTTCCCTCCCTCTTTTCCTTTCCTTTTTTCTTTTTTTTTTCTTTTTTTTCCTCCTCTTTTCCTTTTTCCCCTTTTTTTTTTCTTTTTTTTTTCTCTTCCTTTTTTTTTTTTTTTTTTTTTTTTTTTCTCCTCCCTCTTTTTCCCTTTTTTTTTTTTTTTTTTTCCTTCTCCCTTCTTTTTCCTTCCTTTTCCTTTTTTCTCCTTTTTCTCTTTTTTTTCCTCTTCTTTTCCTTTTTTTTTTCCCTTTTTTTTTCCCTCCTTTTTTCCCCTTTTTTCTCTTCTTCTTTTTTCCCCTCCTTTTCCTTTTTTTCTCCTTTTTTTTCTTTTTTTTCCTTTTTTCCTCCTCTTTTTCCCTATTTTTTTCCTCCTCTTTTCCTTTTTTTTTTCCTTTTTTTCTCCCTCTTTTTTTTTCTTCCTTTTTCTCCTCTTTTTTTCTTCTTTTTTCCTCCTCTTTTCCCTTTTTTCCTTTTTTTTCTCCCTTTCTTTTCCCCCCTTTTCTTTTCTCCTCCTCTTTTTCTTCCCTTTTTTTCTCCTTTTCCTTTTTCCTCCTCCTTTTTTCTCTTTTTTTTCTCCTCTTTTCCTTTTTTTTCCCTTTTTCTCTCCTCTTTTTTTTTTCCTTTTCTCCTCTTTTTTTCTTCCTTTTTTTCCTCTTTTTCCCTTTTTTCCTTTTTCTCTTCTTTTTTTTTCTCCTTTTCTCCTTTTTTTCTGCTTTTTTTCTTTTTTTTTTTCTCCTCCTTTTCCCCCTTTTTCCCTTTTTCCCTTTTTTCCTCTTTTTCTCCCTCTCCTTTTTCTTTTTTTCCCCTTCTTCTTCCATTCTTTCTCCTTCTCTCTCTTATTTTCTTCTTTTTTTTCGTCTTATTTTTCTTCATTTTTTTTTTTGTGTATTATTCTTCCTCTTCATTGACATGCTCACTTCATTATTAGCAAATGACTACAAAGATAAATGTGACTAAATAAAATGATGCTTTGCTAAATGAACATCAAACACGTGATGGTTCTTATCAATTACTTACATATTTTTTTTGACTATTAAACAATGGCGATCAATCCCATTTAAACGCTTAATTAAAATAACCAAGCGCTGCTGTATTGTCTGTGCATCTTGTAATTAGCTTAGTCGAGCTAACATTCGGAGATATGATCAACTCACTAATGGCAGGAATGATAGAAGATAAAAAAAACAAACAATTTTTATTGGCTATTGTGCTGCAATCGAGCTCACACACAAACACGGCTTTATTTTCAAATGCCCAATTGCATATGTACACTTAAACGCTGCAGGCAGTACATAATAAATAATAGCGAAAAGGAAAGAAAATCGATCAATTCTTATTTGCTACAGTAGTAATCACATACAAACAGACGTTGATTTATTTATGGTAGAAAAGGACAAAAAAATTCGATCAATTCTTATTTGCTATGGTGCCGCAATCGCACACCCACACATAAACACGGTTTTATTTTGAAATGTCTACAAACAAACAAACAAAGCAAAAAAAAGAAAAAAAAAAGCATAAGCAGACGTAGCCGCGCCAACTCTGCAATGGTACAAGAAATTCTACAATGAGTTTGTGTGTTTGTATGTTCATATGATCCACGCACTAATGGCAGGAATGATAGAAAAGCAAAGAAAAAAATTGCTATGGCGCCGGCAATCACATACACACAAACATACACAAATTAAGTTTTAATTTTTAATGGCGCCAGCAATCGCACACAAACATACGCAACTCTATTTTCATAATCCAGTTGCATACACATTTACATTTACATACATAAGAAATAGTAACGAATGGTAGGAATGATAGAAAAAACAAAATTCGATCAGCAATAATCGTTAAATTTAAATCTGTAACAATCAGCTTTTGTTACGTTTTTCTACATACCTAAGTAAATGCATTGGCCAACACTACAAATCTTTTTTGAATTTACATTTTCTTGAAGCTCGTTAAATTCCAACTGGAATTCATTTAACGGCGCACAACAATATTTTAAATTGTATGTGTGCGTTATTTTATTCAAAAGAAAACAAAGCAACTTGTGCGATGCTCGTGTGTATGAAAAATAAAATAAAAATAAATAAAAATTAAATAAAATAAAAAATAAAATAATATAGAAAAAAAAATTATAAATATAAAAATAAAATAAAAATAAAAAAAAAAATTAAATTGTAAAAAATTGTGGTTTGCCGTCGGCAGTCGAACATGACGACTTTTCGCATTCATACTTAAAATAAATAATTACTCAAACGCTGGCATATACATAAACTATCAGTGGCAGTACCTTGTATGATTGTACCATGGCACAGCTCCCTTTTTCCTCCTTTTTTTTTCTCCTTCCCTCCCTTTTTCTCTCCCTTTCCTTTCCTTCCCCCTCTCCTCCCCTCTCTCCTTCCCCTTTTTTCCTCTCCTCTCCCCCCCCCTTTTTTCCTCTCCTCTCCTTCCCTCCTCCCCTTTTTTTCCTCCCCTCTCCATCCCCCTCCCTTTTTCCTCTTTTCTCCCTTTTTTTCCTCCTTCTTTCTCCTCTTTTTTTTTTTTTTTTTTTTTTTTCCTCCTTTTCTCCTTTTTTCCTCCCCCTTTTTCCTTTTTTTTTTCCTTTTTCTCCCTCTCCCTCCCTTTCCTTTTTCCTCTTTTCCCCCTTTTCCTTTTTCCTTTTTTCTCCTCTCCCTTTCCCTTTTTTCTCCTCTTTCTTCCTTTTTTTTCCTCCTTTTTCTCCCTCCTCCTTTTCCCCTCCTTTTCCTTTTCTTTTTTCCTCCTCCTTCCTTTTTTCCCTTTTTTCTTTCTTTCTTTTCTTTTTTTCTCCTCTTTTTTTTCTTCTTTTTCTTCCTTTTTTTTTTTTTTCTTTTTCTTTTTTCTTCCTTTTTTTCCTTTTTTTTCTTTCTTTTTCCTCCTTTTTTCTCCCTTTTTTTTCTTTTTTTTTTCCCTTTTTTTTTTTTTTTTTTTTTTCTCCTTTTTTTTTTTTTTTCCTTTTTTTTTTCTTTTTTTTTTCTTTTTTTTCTTTTTTCTTTTTTTTTCTTCCCTTTTTTTCCTCCTTCCCTTTTTTTTCCTTTATTTTTCCTCTTTTTTTTCTTTCTTTTCTTCCCTTTTTTTTCTCTTATTTTTTCTTCTTTTTCTTCCTTTTTTTCTTTTTCTTTTTTCCTTTTTTTCCCTTTTTCTTCTTTTTTCCTTCCTTTTTTTTCCTTTTTTTTCTTTTCTCCTTTTTTTCTCCTTTTTTTTCTTCCTTTTTCCTTTTTTTTTTTTTTTTTCTTTTATTTTTTTTCTTTTTCTTCCTTTTTTTTCCTTTTTTCTTCCCTTTTTTTCCTCCTTCCTTTTTTTTTCCTTTTTTTCTTTTCTTTTCTTCCCTTTTTCTTCTTATTTTTTTCTTCTTTTCTTCCTTTTTTTTTTTCTTCCCTTTTTTTTTTCTCTCCCCTTCTTCCCTTTTTTTTCTTCCCTTTTTTTTTCCCTTTTTCTTTTTTTCTTTCTCCCTTTTTTATATTCTTTTTTCCTGCTTCCTTTTTTTTTCCTCCTTCCTTTTGTTCTTTCTTTTTTTCCTTTTTTTTTCTCCTTCTCTTTTTTTTCCCCTTCACCTACTTTTTTTTCTTCTTTTTTTCTTTTTCTTCTTTTTTTCTTCTTTTTTCTTCCTTTTTTTTTCTTCTTTTTTCTCCTTTTTTTCTCCCCTTTTTTTCCTCCTTTTTCCTGTTTTTTCTTTTTTTTCCTTTTTTCTTCTTTTTTTTTCCTCCTTTTTTTTCTTTCCCTTTTTTTCTCCTCCTCTTTTTCCCTTTTTTCTTTCCTTTTTCTCCTATTTTTTCCTCCTTTTTTCCCTTTTTTCCCCCTTTTTTCTTTTCCCTCCTTTTTTTCCCTTTTTTTTCCTCTCCCCTTCCTTTTTTCTCCCTTTTTTCTTTGTCCTTTTTTTCTCCCTTTTTTCTTTTTCCTTCTTTTCTTTTTCTTTCCTCCTTTTTTTTCCTCTTCTTTTTCCCTCCTTTTCCTTTTTATCGCCCCCTTTTTTTTTTTTTTCTTTTTTTTTTTTTCTCCCTTTTTTCCTCTCTTTTCTTTTTTTTTTTTTTTATTTTTCCCCCCTTTTTTTCTTTCCTTGTCGCAAAAACAAGGAACTGGAATTTTAATCAAAAAAGATTTACCTCACTCGGTTTATTACCCTTCAAAAGATTTTTGCGTTGTTGCTATTTCAATTAAGTTTTCAACTAAACTAACTATACTTTCTATATATATTCCGCCAAGCCAAATGTTTTTTATAAATGACTTAAAAGGTATCCTGGATACTTGCTCAACTACTACTCTCTTAGTGGGCGACATAAACTCATAAACATAATCTCACAGTACTTAATACTGGGATTCTTACCCACTTCTCTTCACACAGTACATTCACGCATGTGGATATTGCTTTATATTCTGCCTCTATCGCGACAAGGTGCAACTGGACCATCGGTAAGATCCTCCATGGCAGTGATCACTACCTAATATTTATAAAATTGAAAATGTAAATCTTGAAACGGTTCCAATATAATTCAGAAATATCTTAGAAACAAAGCAGACTGACCCCGTTTTCTATATAACTATAGTGCATTCGTGAACAAATTTTCCCAAAGTACGATCAACACTAACTGTGAGGCGGACAAAATATTTAAGTTTATTCGCTCTGCTGTGCAAAACTCAATTCCGAAAACGCCAAAACGAACTTTATTCAAATCGGACCCTTGGTGGAGTAAGGAGTTAGCCTGGAAGCTTTTTAGACTTCATCGTATATCTACAAAGCTTCTTTCATACAAAAAATTTAATAAAAAAGCTAAATGTGATTCATTGGAAAAATTTACGCAAAAGATAGGCCCTTAATCTGACTTGAGTTTGGT
The DNA here is from genome assembly GCA_018903435.1 of Leucophenga varia. Classification (NCBI taxonomy): domain Eukaryota; kingdom Metazoa; phylum Arthropoda; class Insecta; order Diptera; family Drosophilidae; genus Leucophenga; species Leucophenga varia. Next base: position 286,537 of record JAEIFJ010001288.1, on the reverse strand, counting down.
CTGGTCAAGAGTAAATAGGGTGGCTGATCATTCTAGGAGCTTTTCAATAAGATATATTGAAAAAGCTTTGGGACTTGCTAGTCACCCTGCTGACATTTTTAATTTTTTTCTTGAAAAATAGACATCTTATTCATCGGACACAAACTTTGAATGTTTGTTCACAGCCGGCAAATCAAACATTCTTTCAAGATCATACAATCCGGATACTTAACATCAACCGCGGCTAAATTACCTTACTTACCGATTTCGCTATTACCTTGCTTAGGTAAAGTAATGGAAAAGATTGTTGCAAACAGATTGTCATGGTTTGCAAACAAAAATGGACTATTGTTTAATAACACCATGGTACTTTGTATGTGCTTCTAGGGTTGGACCACTTTGAGTGTAATGCTTTATCTACCAGAAATCATGTATATATACTGTCTCTCGACTTTGAGAAGGCTTTTGGATCGCATTGGTACCCACGTCAATTTGCGACAACTATCTAAATGGAGGGTTGGTCCAAAAAATATATTGAAAACTTGCTCCGCGTGGACATCAATTCCCTAATAAGAACCGAAACCCCCCAATCGCGCTGAAGTGATTGCTGCTATCAAGTCGCTTCCTAACAACAAGGTAGCTGGTATTGATGGTATTCCAGCGGAACTGTAAAAGGCGGACCCTTGCCTTGTAGTGAAAATATTTCTGGAGAGAATAAAAGAACACTTGTACTCGAAAATCGGCGACGAACAAGCCGGTTTCCGGCCATCCTCATCGTGCACCGACCATATCAATACTTTAAATATGATTATCCAGCAGTGTGCTGAATTTAGGTCGGATCTGAACCTGCTATTCGTCGATTTCGAGAAGGCTTTCGACAGTGTTCACCGGAATTGCATATGGGCTGCCTTACGCCGAAGATATGTGCACGAAAAAATATCGCTATAATCAAAGCAACGTATAATGGCGCACAATGTCACGTCTTTCACAGAGGAAGTCTTTCATAACCCTTCGACATTCAAAGTCGAGTACTCCAAGGCTGCATCCTCTCACCATTTCTGTTTCTAACAGTAATAGGGGATGTTTTGCTGTCGGCGCTGCAACCACTCTCGAACACCGTAATACGATGGTCGATGACTGACAAACAGCAGCACCTCGACTACGCTGACGACATTTGCCTTCTCACGCATACCATGACGAATTTATCCTGAATGGCTACCGCGCTTGAGAGGGTATCTTTTACGCTGGGCTAAAAATCAAATCGCGGAAAACACAAGCCCTCAGTCTAAGTCTTTCGGGAACGACCACGTGTAGAGTTGTAATCGATGGACGACAAATCGAGATGGTTGAGAACTACACATATTCTTGCAGAAGAAGCCAGAACTGAGCTGGATGTCTGCAGCCGGATCAGCAAAGCCAAGCATATTTTAGTTTGATGTCTCTTATCTGGCGAAACAACGATTTGAGTACAATTCTTAAGGTCAGACTGTTCAAATCTATCGTGCTTTCAGTGCTACTTTACGGATGTTGCACTTGGAAGATAACCACAACCATCACCAACAAACTTCAGGTGTTTGTTAACCGCAGCTTGAGGAGAATTCGCCGAATTCATTGGAGGAATAGAATTCCCAATGAGGAGGTGTACCGCAGGGCTAACATCGAGCCGCTCAGCATAAGGATCATGCATCAGAAGTGAAGATGGATTTGGCATACACTTATTAAGCCCGTGGGCAACATCACACGAAAAGCCATGCAATGGAGTTCTCTTGATGGTATAGGTCGAAGAAGAGGACGTCCTCGAGAAACATGGAGAAGAACAGTCTTAAGGGAGCGAAGAGAAGGACATCACATACCAAAGTGGAGTCAACTTGCAGCCCTTGCAGAGAACAGGATGAGGTGGAGAACAGCTATTGACACCCTATGACCCATTAGGGTTTCAGGAACCGAAGAAGATGCTAAATTAATTAATAAAATATAAAGGTAAGATATAAGCCGATGGCCTAGCTGCTAGCGCTTTTTTATATTTGTACAATATTAATATTGTTTAAATATGTTAATTAAAAAAAATAAAAAAAATGGGAATAAAGCCGCGGGTATTAGCTAGAGTATATATAAAATAAAACAATCTCAAATTTAAGCATTACTTAAATCTTAAGAGTATAATATTTATGTTCTTCTTATGTTTGTACATAAATATATGTATATTTATTTTATTCCATTATGGTTGTTTATTGTTTTTGTTGAATGCACTTTTACAATTTAGCGATATAGGTATTAATATTATATGTATGTATTTATAAAATGGGACTGTAAGTAAAATTCTAAATAACAAAAATTAATTAAAACCGGCAGCTAAATTACTTTTTACCCAATGCAGTAGTGTTTCTTAGGCTGGAAACACATTGAAGGCAACAATATATTGAAAATATGAGTCTATGCACAAAAGAATAGCAAATTACACTTCATGTTTTATTTACAGCATGGTTGAGTCCAATAAAATATGAAAAGTAAAATTAGATATGTACCATATTGGTTTGATCTGATGATTGTGATACAAAGGGTTGCTACTTATTTTTTTTTTTTTTTTTTTTTTTGGTTCATTGTTCAAGTGTATTAATTAACGTAGTCCTACCTTTGATGATGAAACCCAAGCACAGTAAGTCGCTAATATATCGCCATTATAGCAGCGTAAAATATGTTTGCCTGAATCCTTTCGAAAAATATCTTTATCGACAGAAAATGTATTGATGCATGAAAAATTTGCAACGTACGAATTCAAATTTCGAGATCAAGACTTTATCAATTACAAATTACTGTTTCTCAAATTTTTTAGAATTTTAATATACAATGTGCAATAGTTGCAACCAAGGAAAGCTATAATTTGCAATAATTTGTAAAATGCACAACACCAGACATCTTTTATCGAATTCGTTATTTCACGCAAAATTAAAATTTTATCTAATCCAATCCGGGTCGTCCAGAATATTTTATCAGAATCCGCTATTCCAAACCGACCCTGTTTCTATTTCATTCATTTTTTGTTTTTATAATATGGGTATTCTCACTAAACAGCGCTCTTTTTTAAATTAAAGTATTTGCTTACTTTTTTCAACATACAAGAACACAACACAATATTTTTTTAACTTGTTTAAAATAAAGTATCACATTTTTTCTGATTTCAAAAAAAAAATACTTAACTTTAAATAATACACAAAACTGGAATAATCGAACAATCAATTTTAAAATCAGGGCACTGTGAATACCTATATTATACTATATGTATTTATTTTAATTTAGATCAGCTGTTAGTTCGCTCATACGGCAATTATGCACTTACAAAAATGAAACGCGAATTCCGAATTTTATATTTAAATGACTATTAAAAACCTACATAAAATACGGAAAAGTGTTTCGTAACTCAACAATTCCAACAAAAAAGTGCTTATCGTAGCACGTTGTATCCACTTAACTATTTTTTAATATTTCCGCATACTTGCCTATTAATTATGTTGTTACAAATGCTGCTTAAATGAATAGTGTCATCCCTACATGTACTATTGATAAACAACATTGTAGTTTTGTAATATATCAAGAATTTTATAAATATTTGCTGTAAGTCATGAGAAATTGAAATAAAAAAGTACTTCACTTAATTATAAACTTAAATAATATAAAAATGAAATGTAATCAACGTTGTTCTCAATATCGCTTCCGAAAAATTTCAAGGCTGAAATTCATAGAAATCATAATTAACTAGTAGTGGTTTTAAGAGAACAAAATTCAATAATTTTGTATTTTTTAATCCAAGTTCCGTAAATTTAATAATTTTTTCAATTATTTATAGATACTTGTTAACAATGAGTTTTATCATTTTCATTTTCGATAAAACTTACGAAAGATAAATTGAGAACAAGGCTGAATATGTGTCTCCAATTGGATTTGTAAGAACATGAATATATGTATGTTTAAAACTAAGTATGCAAATATGATGTAAGTATGCTAATATGTATGTATGGCTTAAAATTAATGTTTTATCGCTTATCGCTCCTCCTTCAACTAATATTTGAACCATCAATTATTTTTTTGCTTTTGATGTGCTATTTATATATATATACAGACGACTTAATGTAGCTGCTAAATTATGGTATCCAATTGTCTAGCTTGGTGTAAAATTTTTTTTGGTGCCCCACTAATGTTATTCCCATGTCGGACAATTGTTGAGCCGTTAACCTTGAGATCTGTTTTAAATATAAATAATAAATAAATAAAAGTTTTTTTTATTTAATATTTTCCGTTACGAACCTGCTGAGCATTTACTAAGTTAGCCTCTTTAAAGTGCTGTGAATAGCGTGACATTTTAATATTTTCCAACCATAAATCAGTACTTATGAAAATATTGTGTCCACGTTGGCCATCCAAAATATGTGCACTATCGTTTTCCGGAGAATTTCTAGTCGTGAGTAACGATTGCGGTTGCCTGGCAAGATTATCCAAAGTGGTTACTATACTAGCAAATGTTGGTCGATGTGTCCTTTGTTTTTGCCAACAATCTAGCATTAATTGATACAGTGCCTCTGGACAGTCCATTGGTGCTGGTAAACGGTATCCCTTTTCAATGCTTTTTATCACATCCTAGAAATATACGTGAATTTATTATTATTACATTCACAAAAATCATACATAATGGTGTATACCAGATATATTTTACATACAAACTTAGAAAACTGTCAACAAGCAGATACAAAAAACAGAGAAAAATAGCACAAAGATTAAATACCCGTCACACGAATCTTTAAAGAGTTTTTGTGTGATCATCAGTGGCTTAGATAGAATTTCGAGATGGGATGGGTGGGGATCAATGGTCTGATACAACTCCAATTTAGACACAATATTAGTATTAAATTTTAAGCTAAAAATACAGATATAACAATAATTTTCTTAAAAATATCAGACAATGAAAGGTAAGTTTGTATAGGGCTATACGTTATAATGGCCCAATCCGTACCATATCGGTGGTGTGTACATAGGATGGTATTAGATGCGTTTTTATCCAATTTGAAGTGAATACATTTATAAATACTACCTATTTTCATAAATGGGCGGTAAATTTATCCTAAAAATGGACGTGGCACCTTGGTTTCCACATTGGATGACATAAGATGAGTTCTTACCCAATTTGGAGAGAACACATGCATAAATAATTCTTATTTTCATTTTATTTAAAAATGGGCGTGGCGTTCTGAATGTAACTTACAAATTACCTAAGACTGAGAAAAGCTTAAGTTTCGAGTTTCAGCTCATTATTTTTAAAACTGAGCGAATGAATCACCCCGCAACGGTCGGATATGGCTAGATCGACTAGTCTCAGCAAGCTGATTAAGAATATATATATATATATATATATATATATATATATATATGTAAAAATTTGCATAACTACAAAAAGTTTAAGTTTTACGGGAAAGTCAAAATGGGCTAAAATATCTACATTTCAAAAAGTGATTTTAGAAACGGCAGTATTTGGTTCTTTGTTGGAATCTATTGGGCTTTAATTCTTAGATGCTTATTTTTATTGCAACAATATTCGTGTTTCGTAAATAGATTATGTTTTGAATAAAATATTTTTTCATATTGTTTACTATATAAATTTTCATTGTTCAAAAAAAGAATGAAAACTTAGTTGTGCACCTAGTTCTTAACTATTTGTTTTGAAGTGAGAAGTACACTTTTTTAACAATTCCAACACCAATTACTAAATTTAAATTTTTGTTCAACAGTTACATCACACAAACAGTAGATTTGAGGGTAAAAATAAACCTAATTCATGAACTTTAGATATGAAAAAAAAAACTCATGCAGTATATTGATATATTGTGTACATATATATTGATCTAATAAGCCTAAACTGATTTTAAAATTAATAATCAGAATAATAAACAGAATTTACCTGATTAGACCAGTTCCAATAAGGTCGTTCTCCGTATGACATAACCTCCCATAAAACCACACCATAAGACCATACGTCTGATGCCGAAGTAAACTTACGGAATGCAATAGCTTCTGGAGCGGTCCACCTAACTGGAATCTTTCCACCCTTCAAAAAAATACAAATTTCACACATAATGGAAACAATTAAAATTCACCAAACTATGATCATGTTCAATATTGTATTATTTACCCTTGTTGTATACGCATCACTCGCATTTTCAATTTCTCGGGATAAACCAAAATCGGCAATTTTACATATAAGTTGAGCGTTGACGAGTACATTTCGAGCAGCAAGATCGCGATGCACATAATTCATATCGCTTAGATACGACATACCACTGGCAATGCCGCGAAGCATAACGATTAGTTGCAAAGTTTGAAATTTTCCATCATTAACGCGCAGAAACGTGTCTAGACTGCCGTTTTCCATGTATTCCGTAATAATCATAACGGGATTGGACCGGGTCACAACTCCTTGCAGATATATGACGTTAGGATGGTCAAACTGTCCCATTATTGATGCCTCTGTTAAAAAATCACAACGAGCCTTTTCCGAAGATCCTGTTACCGAAAGAACTTATTAGATTGCACAATTAAAAATAGCAATACAATAGAAATATATATATATATATATATATAAATCACAACGAGCCTTTTCCGAAGATCCTGTTACCGAAAGAACTTATTAGATTGCACAATTAAAAATAGCAATACAATAGAAATACATATCTATAGTCAGTAGGCGTTTTTACAAAAATTGTTTTATATTTTAAGCCGGTCAAGAAAGACAACCTAAATACATACTATCCTAACCTATTTAACCGTCGGTAAATTTTAACACTTTAAAAAAAAACACCGTAGCCCTTTTAAAAAAATATATGTATGTATATCTGTCTTCGTATGTAGTTTGTTCGTTCAATTTTGTCGATGCCCCGTTAATATTATACCTATTATTGTATGTGAGTAGGTTACAAGATTCATTTCAAATTAACGTAATAGTTAAAGCTCGAAAAAATGCAATATTGTATTATTATATACAGCCATGCTACCATTTTCGGAATCACTAAATTTTTTTGATTTTATTTTCAAATCGGAAATGTTCGCGCTCCGACAAATATAAAACGCAACATTTTCTCATTCTCTTTAGTAGTACAATATAATGAAACATTTCATTCTCAAACAGTTTATTTATTATTTACAGAAAAAGTTGCACAGGTTTAAATGTGAGATGAAATATCATTTTATCTTGAATGACCATATGAATTTGTCTATGACTAGGTGAGACAATGATAATCTTACATGGGACGGTTAGTGGTGGTCAACAATTGTTCAATATTTATACAAAACCAAGCGCGAACAGTGTTATAGAACATTGTTAAAAAATAAAATTGGTAATATTTAGGCTAGATTAGCCTGCTAAATAATCATAGGTCAAACCTTAGTACTGGTGGTTATAAACTGGAAATTAAAATATGAATCTTCATAATACATCTTTAGCAAGAGGTTTAAGTCATGCGTTTACTCTTTTTGACTCAAAACTTGCTATTGGAGTCAAATGGTATTTGAGTTGTTTGAGTTGTTATAACAAAATTAAAATCAGTAGACTGATAAAAAAAATAGCAAATTTATATAACAAAATGTTGCGGATTTCGGAGCACCTCGAAATGAAATTAAGATTTTACGGTTTCAATTAAACGCAAAAGTAGGTGAAAATGGGAGCACGGCAGAGTTGTTTTATTATGTAATGTATATACCAGGTTTAAGAGTCTTTATGGCGACATCAATATCTTGGACGAAGTTTGGAGGTATTTTTAAGCGACCCCGGCATACATCACCAAATTCACCACCACCTGTAAAAAAATTATTATTTTAGCTATAAAGCAAGAAGAAAATACACAGGTTTTAACACACGAACCAATAATTGCTTCGATTGTAATATAATTGGCATCGATTTCCCTTGCAAATTCGCGGATGGCTTGATTGGGGTCTTCATATGTGTGAGGATCAACATAGCTTCGACTGTTGCCAAAAAGTGGTGTGGTCACTGTAAGAGAGTTATATTAAATTTAGTTTTGAAATGGTTTTATCTAAGTGTTATTTTAAAAGATACATTAGCAAACAAATCTAGCAAAAAAATAAAAATTAAAACAAAAAAAAAAAAAAAAAACAAGTAAAAATAATAAAATTAATAAATACCATTTGATTGCAGAGTTTTGACAATTGGTGTGGTGTCCATGGTATGAACTAAAAATTAGTAAAAAAAAAATTAGTAAACATCAAACTAGGCATTCACAATATAAAAACTTTTTACGAATACCATTTTAAATTACTGCATATGGTTAAAAATATCTGTTTTAAAAACAATTTCAAAACTTTTTCAAATATAACAAAATTAGTATATTTGGACACACTAAACATTTTATTTTTTCTAAATAATAATGATTATAACATAAAACTTTAAGTTATATAAAAAGCTATCATTTTTTATCTACTGCAATTTATTCTAGCACAAAATGAATGTATGCTAAATTATATACTAAAATTTTTGGACAACTTTAAATTTTATCGTTTTTGTTAAAAAAATGAAAAATAAGTTCAATTTATTTTTTGTTGTTGTGTAGAGTGAATTGTCAAAACAGTAGATACTAAAAAAAAAAGCATTTTTTTCTTTTTTTTTTACAACTTACTATAGGTAACCACGAGTCCTTAATGATTTAGGAAGTTTTTGGATTGAAGGAAGGGTGAAAATATTACATTTAGAAATATGTATAGATTTTTCAACTGTCAGACATCATTGCACTAGCCAAATTATGACAATTAGTAATGGCTGACAATTGTATTTAGTTATCAAAAACAATATTTAAGTTTTTATTATTCGAATTAGCTTCTGATAATTTTTTTAACGAAATATTTATGTACTTATACTTACTAGCGTGTCTTTTTTAGATCAAGTTATAGTTACCTTCGTTACTTGCATAATCCATAGGCAATGGTAAATGATTGCTAGATTTCTTGTCTAGTTCGTCCTGATTTTTGAACGTAAGAAAACCACTGTGGCAACAATTACTAGTACCAATATAAAAACAAATGCAACTGTTGCACCAGCTACTATTCGCATTTGTATGGAATCATCATAAACTTGAAATTTTAAGATAATGTTATATAATAGTGATTAAAAAAGCTCAAAAATTTGACCTTACCCGAACTAACACTTTGATGTGTTTGAGCATACACTATATTGCTATAAGTGCCATATCCGTTTAATGTTTTGCATCGCACTTGAAAGCCATAATCAGTATTTTCAAACAGCCCCTCTATGTGAAGCTTTGTTTCTTTCGTATTAAGAGCAGTTTTATTTATTGAATCCATTTCAGATTTCGGAAACCAACGCACTTCATAGAATTCAATTGGGCTATCACTTTGCACAGGCTTATCCCATGTAATATCGACTTCCCTGCTCGTAATAGCAATAACTCTTACGTTAAATACCGTAGAAAGAATAGCTGATTCAGTTGTAAACACAATTTCAGCAAATTCGGTTTTTATTTCATTTAAATCCAGTTGCTGATTATTTGTAACACTACTTGCAGATGTATTAAACTGAAAGTCAATATCTGTGAATGTCTCATTACCGTTCACTATTGGATCGACAATATAGGACATGCCATTTGAAGCGTGAACCTGTACAACGTACGTAGTAGCTGGTTCCAAATTCGTTAACGTTATTTTAGTTTCATTTAACATGTCTAGAGATGGATTGAAAACAATATTCGATGAGCAGCTGCTGCATCGCACTTTGTACACTACATTGTTACGGAAATTGGATGGCTTGCCACTACTTAGAATTTCTTTTGCTGGAGGATTCCACGATATTATAGCACTTGTTTGATCAACAAACAAAAGTGTTAGATTTGTTGGTGGTCCTGGCGGTCTGTAGCAAGGCATATGCCTACCATCACGTGGATTTCTAAAATACCCAGATAAACAGTCACAGTATGGGGCTGCGACCTTCGTCGAGTTTGAATTTATTGGGCAAGGTGCACATCGACGCACTTCCTGAGATCTAAAAAATCCTACTCCACATTCTTAAAATATAAAATAAATAAATAAAATTTACTTTTGAATTTGTAATTTGGATGTGTAATTTTAATTACCATTGCAAGTTTTATTTCCATAATCTGGTTCGTACCCAAGTTTACAACGACAGCCTCCAGAGAGTATGGTCCATTTCCCATCGCCTTTGCATAAGTAAGTCGGAGGTTCGTAAGGCTCAGCGTTGTCAACGCATGTCCCATTCTGTTTCTCAATTATAGTGATTTCTCGCCCTGTCGGTGTCTCGTTGAAATGAGCAAAGTTTTCCGTTACTGCTGGGCAGGTAATATAATATACTTTGATTGCTAAAACACTTATGCATGCCCCTTGATCGCGGAAAGCAAAGTAAACACCCTTTTTTGTCACTGCAATACTTTTAACCTCAGTGTTAATGTCCACATCGGAATTTTGATTAAATCTTCCTTCTCCAGCAGCAATACGAGCTATAAGCTTATAACTATCAGTTTGCCAAGGCGGTGGTTCACGAGTTGCTGCGTCGAATTCATAAAACAATAAGCTAAAAGTTTCTTTGCAGGACAAAGCATTACCTGACAGAAAACACATTTATGTATATTTGTAAAAGTTTTTGTAATAGTTTTTCAAGATCCAAGCTTACCAGGAAATAATGAGCAGTCTCGTATTGTAAACTGAATTTCTATATAGAGCCTATTAGCAGGCCCTCGGTCAATGAAAGGTGACCATAACCAATTATTGACGTTATGGTAAGCAACATCGCACACCACATAACTACGCCAATTAATGCCTTTAACGAAATCTGTAAAAGACTCTTCTACCCACTAAAAATATAAATGCAATAAAAAAATCAAATAATATTCACATTAAATTTTTTGCTTCGATAACACCGAAGCTCAAATGATCTTTACATATGTTGAATGTTGTTAAACAAGTTCTCATTTAGTATAAATAAAAAAAAAAACTAATACCATCCGAGTATACTTATGAGTGCCTATGAGACAGTACATGAGTTTCAAATAACATTTAGTTTGAAGGAACGACGCAACAGAAAGACAAAAATATTGGCCAGATTATTGAAAATAATGTATGTGACATTAAAGTGATACATAACAAGAAACAACGCTGAAGTCGAGTATTCTCGACTCGGTACCCAATCTTTATGTACCTTATGTTATGTCTTATCTTAGTACCATACTTTATTGTATTGGACTTTTATACAAAAACAAAAAAAAAAAAATGGGTAAAATTTTTATGGGGCTATACCCATATTTGGATATTTCATTCGGACTATCATAGGCATAATTTTTACAAAATTTGAAGTTCCTAGAAAAAGAAATAAAGAAAATTTTATGCAAAAACTCAAAATTTTGGAGTAGATTTGTATGAAGTTACTCCTTAAAATGGGGCTGGAGGAAAATCGTTATCTCATTAAACATCCGTTTTGTCCGTATTTGTGCGTAATTTGAGAAAATTTACACTATGGATGTTACTTTTGAACAAAGATTTTCGAGCTAACTCGTTTTTGTCTTTTTTGTCGCACAGTGTAAAGATAAAAATTTATAAAAATATCTAAAATTTGTTTCTCTTTGGTAAGTTTTAATAATGCATTCGGAGCCCTGTGAATACCCATACTCAAAAGATATATAAAAAATAACAAATATTCTTACGCCTGGTGTTTGTGCTTGCGGTCCATACGGATACCTGGTCCACTCTAATGTAGCTTCTCGAGTCGTATCGAGAAGGATGACTGAAATGAAAAACATGAATTACGATTAATCGCTCAAACAAAAAATATTAAATAAACTAACCTTGATCAGCGCAGACGTAGCCGATGTTGAAAAATATTAATAATCCCAAAATCAAAGTAATGTCAGTCTCCACATAGTATAAAAGTCTTTTTGTCAACATGGTTATTTCATTTGATATCCCCTTTTTAACCGGTGTACTAAATTTTAATTAAATGTTTTGCTGCAAATCAAGATATAGTATGAATATCTTAGTAACAAAACAAGAAAAAACGTTAACTTCGGCGGAACCGAAGCTTAAATACTCGTCGCAAGTATTTGTAAATAGTTTATGTATGATCATGTATGACAGAACTTTTAGGCGGGATGGATGGGGTTCAATGGTCTGATACAACTTATTTATACATTTAATTTTCTTAAAAAATATTAGAAAATTATAGGTAAGTTTCTATAGAACTATATGACATAGTGGCGTGATCCTTTTCATATCGGTGGTGTGTACATAGGACGATATTAGATGTGTTTTTACCCCATTTGGAGTAAATATTTTCATAAATAATACCTTTTTTCATACAAAAATTCCAAATGAGCGGTAAGTTTGTATGGGCCCTATATATATAAATGGGCCAATTTTTTGGGAATACATGCTTAAAAAATACCTATTTTCAAACAAAAATTGAAAAATGGTCGCTAAATTTTTATGCGGGCTACACCTAAAAATTGGCGTGGCACCCTGGTTTTGACGTTGGATGGCAAGAATTGTTTCACTCAAAATGGAGTGAATACAATCATAAATAAAACCTATTTTCATACAAAAATTTGAAAATAAGTGCTAAAGTAGTATGGGTGATGCCTAAAAATGGGCTTTTATTTTAACACTTTAACTGTATAGGGCTGAAAAATCTTAAGTTCCGGTCAATATCTTCAGGTCAATATCTTTAAAACTAAACGGACATGGCTAGGTCTTGTCAAGCTGATCAATAATATATATACTTTATGGGGTCTACGGTGTGTCCTTTTTATGCGTTAGAAACTTTTTGACAAACTGAATATACCTTTTCATACTATGTGTGACGGGTATAATAAAGTATGGAGTACTTCTTTATTTAAAATTTTTTTTTATTTTTAATTATTCGCGGATACACAAATTTTTGTCTTATTGGAAAGAAGTTAATTTATTAGTTTAAATTTTTTAAAATGGCAATGGTTTCTGTGTTATATTTTTAACTCTCGAAACTGGCAAGGCGCAAATATAAGAAAATCCATACACAGCCCAAAAACATAATTGTTTATAAAAAGGCAAAACTTCAAAATTCTTTACTGAGAAATTAAATTTTCAAATCCTCACTAAAAATATTTACTCAATCTTATCTACGTTTGTCACTACATATCAAAACCCCCTGAAACATATAAAAACTATTTTAAAAGTTCTTTCGCATTTCCAGAAAATGAGTGCTTTGATATGCAATTAGAAAATTGTCGTAAGAAAGCCATAGAGAACAACAGTTTTATTAGATTCTATTAAATTGAAACAACAAACTGCCGTAATTCAATTTTTACCTAGCAACAAAATCAAAAAGTTAATAAAAATCCGAATTTATTAAAACCAAATATTGCCGACATAAAAATCCTAGGCCTTAAAGAGATAAACAGACAGCATTAAACAAAACAATAAAAGAAGAATTCATTCGATTTATAGAGACGCTCCTATAGCTGCGAAAATAGATACATTTTTGAAAATTTAATTTTTGAAATTTTTCGCTATTAGAAGAAAAATTAGTCAACAGATTTATCTTCATTTCATTTATTATTCGAAGACCGTAACTTTCTATCTATCCTATGTTTTGAACTAATTACTTTTTTATTTGCAAATTTTTAAAATTTACCATTTTTTAAGTTAAGATTTTGTCAAGATGACAAGTTGGGTATAAATTCCTGAATTAAAATTTAGTGCAAGTTGGTTAATTAGCTGTCATTATATTTTATAAAACTCCAGATTCACATACAAAATTCTGTCAGCATAGCAAAAAATTGGAAACATTTCAATTTACGATATTCGGAACTGGGGAACTCAAATTTTATTAGAATTGAATATGTTCATGTTTAGTCTTCTATACTTACACAAATTACAGTGTCTTACAGCTTTTTTCTGGCAGCATATAAATATTTTTTTCGAAGAGTATAGCTCGGAAACTATTAAAAATATCGTAAAAAATGACATGACATTTTGTTAAGATATATATTTGTTTTAAATTATTTAAAATTGATATTGCAATTATTTATTTTTCAATTAAAAATAATTAACAAGGTACAAAAAAGTAAAAAAATAAAATAAATTTTGGATCCGGTATAATTCAATTCACCTCCACTTTTTGAAAAATACGGGTAAGATCCATAAATGTGATACTTATGAATCTGCGTTTTGTCCCATTTCTACACCGATTTTGTAGTCAATGATGTTTTTAGTCGGTTGAAACAGTCATCGGAATAGAATATGATCAAAAATATGTAGGCTACCTAAGATCCTGCCTTTGAAAAACTAAAATTTTTGATAAAAACGGTGTGAAACTGTTCTGATCGGAAGAAAGACAATAATGATTCAAACCCCTTTTCAAAAAAAAGTCAAATCGATGGAAAACTGCTATACCATCTATATTTATAACAAACTATACCAAACACAAACTATATCAAACACAAAATTTGCACTTTGCGTCCACCATTTTAATTGCAAAGCTAAGCAAAAACAAAACAAGATCGTTTTTAACAAAAGAATTTCCATAAAGCGTTAACGCATAACTAACGAGAGCGTTAATATAAAATTATGGTACATTTAAAAATTCTAAACGATCCTAAACGATTAAAAAGATCCATTAATAATTTGGCAGCCTCTGTACTTCTTATGTTTAAAAAACCAAAGCATATCTGTGTGAAATACATTTGACTACCAATCCATACATAAGCCTCGGATAGTCAAAATAAAAAAAAAAAAACAAATCTACTCATTTGAAAATATAAGAATAGTAGAATCAGCTAAATTAAAAGACCCGGCTATGATTTAACAATAAAAAGTATATGGCTTATTTGCAAATTATTTAATTTACAATTAGTTTACAAACCAAGTTCTGGCCACCATATCTTTTTTCTTCTGTTTAAGTAGTTTTACTCAAAATCTTAACAAAATTTTTATAATTTCCAAGCTAATAACTTCCAAACATTTTTTTATTTGCTGCACGAAATAAGCTGTAAGTCACATACATTTTTAAAGGATTTTTTTAAATATATTACCTTTTTCGATAAAATTTTTTGTTAATGTTAGATTTTTGTTTTTGATGATATTCCACTTTGAGTGCCTATTTCAGCTATTAGAACACTTAATATATTAATATTATCCAAGAAGGACTTGGAGGAGAATGAGACAATTTTTTCTTCCTTCCAATTATATGCGGCTGACTGGTATACTGCATATCTGCTTTTCGATTATCAAAATAATGCCCCAGCTTTTTCGAGCATATTGCTTACAAAATGTTTTTTAATATACATACAAATTTGTTTTTATTTTGCTTTTTTTCACAATGTGAATTTAACAAATACACACACATTTTTTTGCCTGCTCCTTGAAAAAAAAATGATCACGCTTATATTCAAACTCCTTTTTCCTAAGTATTCACAAAATATTCCTTGAGTTGTAACAAGAGAAATTTAACTTAGAGACTCGTTTCTTTTCAAATAAAATTAAAATTTGAGTTTATTTCAATTTATTTAACTTTATTTCTTTATATGTATGTGTTATAGGAGATGCTTGTTTTTCGATGTCGTGTGACCGAGAGCTAGAAGGTCAGGATACCAATCTTTAATAAAAATGCATTAAAAAATACCACTTTCAAACATAAATAAGAGGGCGCTTTCGTTAGTAACAAAACAAACGGTGGTGTGAAAATCTTGTTTTTGAATTTTAAAGTTAGTCAGTACTAGAAGAGAAGGACCAGTTTCAACACAATTTCTTGTTCTAGGCGAGAGTTGGCACTAACCAGAGTCATTCTTTTGGTTAAGAAAAGACCATAATTTTAGTAATCTGTTCATTATACAAATTAATAATATTAAATAATAACATAATGTTCAGTCTTCTAATGGAGATATTTCGGAAAGCCATCTGATTTTCAACTATAATATTATTACAATGACAGTCCCATATGAATATCCACTACGATGAATGTAAGACTTACAATGCATACTTTAATTGCACGCTCTTTATATATATAAATTATTTAACATAGCAACTTTTGTTTTTTCAATCAAATCCAAAACATTGCATATAATTAGAATGATGAAAAGTAAATAACAATTCCATTTTTTTTTCATTGCGTTTAAAGAACGTAGCAACATGAAGATACAAATTTTTGATGTCATACTAAATTGCGCCAAATGCAATATCCCGGAATGCCTTCGGTATTTCATGTTTCGTTACTCTAGAACGTAAATGTTTGGGCTCTTTCGAATTTTTATAAATTAGCACTTTGGCTTCCATATTGGCTATGGATTTGAAGGCAACATTGTAACTGTGTTTTCTATAAATGAACATAGATAATTCTGGGAATGTTGCACACATAAATATGCTTACTTACTCGTCACAGAAAAGATGTGTTATATTGAGGATCGCATTTAACTTTGGAAGTAACTTAAATATTACGTGCTTTTAAGACGCATCCAAATCTTGTTAAGAATATTTCCTGAAGCCTTAAATATAAATAGCTAAAATTATCGAATTATTCTTTGTTTTATATAGTGGAACAAGTAAAAAAAAGTGTCCAACTGTACATAAAGTAGCGTATACTTCATTGAATCCCAGGGCAAAAGTTTTCTTCTTGAGTTTTACGCCTTCAAATTCTTTTTTAATGTCCTTGTCAAACCAAATGCAGTAGTTTCTATTTATTTTGCCAAAACATTTCTTTACCTAAGAATGTATGTACATACATTTATCGATTCTACGTTGCAATTAGTTAGAGGCCACTTAAGGTCATCTAACAATTCCTTTAAATTGCTTGCATATTTTATTTTATTATTTATTTTATTAATATTTTAACGAGTCAATTTGATGAAATGCTTGCACAATTTTGGCACCGAGCAATGTTGAATTCAAATGTCACAAAGCTCAGCTCACAGCACTAAAAAAACAACAATAATTGATTGAACTCAAATTGGTCACTGTTGAGCCCCTTTTTTGTGTTTATTATTTTATGTTGCCCGTGTGGTGAGCGGGCGGTCAAGAATACTACCACAGCAGGCTCAGCTTGACGTAGGAGTCGTCTAAAGAGCGAATCCTCGATGTGAGGTTGGTCGGTGGAGTGGTTTACAACGACGTAAAATCATAGAACCCGTGTTACACACACAGAACAAAGTGTACCAAATGCAAAGATGGCTAGTATAAACAAAAATACTCCAGGTGGCAGACACAGATGTGAAAATCCACCCGTGGATAATTCCGCGGCAGGGGCAAGGATTCTGGAGGCCCCAGCTACCATTAAAGCATATAAAAAAGGCGATCCCCGAAAACGATACGAGGATCACGACATACGCATGTACACCTGGAACGTCCGAACCCTTAACAGGGATGGTGCAATAGAAGATCTTACTTCCACTCTTAACAACTTCAGAGCAGACATCACTGCTATCCAGGAAATGCGATGGACTGGCCATGGTTGCATAAACTTAGCAACCTGTGACATCTACTACAGTGGTCATGAGAGGCAACACATATTCGGATGTGGCTTCGTGGTTGGTAGTAAACTACGTAGACTCGTCTTCAGGTTTACAGCTGTAGATGAACGACTCGCCTCGATACGCATCAGAGCTAAATTTTTCAACATTAGCCTTATATGTGTACACGCCCCGGCAAATGTTAAAGATGAGATGGAGAAAGACGAATTCTATTAGCGATAAGAAAGCCTCTACGATCGCTGCCCCAAGCATGACATCAAAATTTGTTCGGTGATTTCAACGCACAAATTGGGAGAGAAGAAATCTTTCGCCCTACCATCGGAAAATTTAGCCTACATGACACCACCAACAGTAATAGAGAAAGGCTAATCGATTTTGCTGCGGGCAGAAACATGATTATAAGTAGTACCAGATTCACACATCTCGAGATCCACAAGGCTACATGGCACAGTGGCGACATAAGTATCCGCACCCAAATAGATCACGTGGTGATAGATGCCAAGAACTCTTCTAGCGTGCTTAATGTACGAGCGTACAGAGGTCTTAACATCGACTCAGACCACTACCTTGTCCTAGCCAAGGTACGTACTAGACTCAGCACAGCGCACGCCAAGCGAGCTACCACACAACGAAAGCTAGATGTTGATAGGTTAAAGTCTCAGCAGACTGCCGTTGCTTCTCAACAAGGGTCTCACATCTACTCCGAGAGAATCCCCCGGCCTCCGACTGTATAAACGACGAGTGAAAGCGTATCTCAAACTCATTAGCCACGGCAGCCAAAGAAGTTATTGGCTTTACTAGTCCTCGAAGGCAGACATGGTACGATGAGGAATGTCGCGTCGCTACTGCAGAGAAGAATATGGCACGACAAAGAACTATGCAGGTGGGAGCAACACGTGCTGTTGTTGAGCGATATAGGGAGAAACGGAGAGAGGAAAAACGCCTTATCAGACGAAAGAAACAAGAACTGGAAAGACGTGAAGTGGAGGAGATTGAGATAATGGGTAGCAGAAACGAGGCCAGTGGTTTTTATCAAAAAATCAAACGTATGACCGATGGTCATAAGCAAGGAGCTTCGTTCTTTAAGGATGAACAAGGAAACATGGTAACAGATGTCCACGAATTGGTGGCGATGACGGGAACAATACCGCTGGTGGAGATGATGAAAACCTGGCCCCTTCGGCCGATGATGGGATTCCTGTGGAGCCACCAAACTATAACGAGGTCTCAGAAGTCATACAAAGGCTTAAAAATAACAAAGCGGCAGGCGCAGACGAATTACCCGCAGAGTTATTTAAGACCGGCGGCGACGAGTTGATTGGATGTATGCATCAACTCTTGTGCAAAATATGGTCTGGTGAGCGTATGCCTGATGACTGGAACCTAAGTGTCCTGTGTCCAGTCTTTAAGAAAGGAGACCCTGCAGTCTGCGCAAACTATCGCGGAATAAGTCTCCTCTCTATCGCATACAAAATACTATCTGGCGTAATATGCAATAGACTGAAACCGTACGTAGGACGTATAGTTGGACAGTACCAGTGCGGTTTTAGACCAAAGAAGTCAACCAGCGACTCCATATTTACGCTGCGACAGATCCTGGAAAAAACCAAAGAGAAGCAAATCGACACACACCACCTATTCGTCGATTTCAAAGCCGCTTTCGACACGCCAATCAGATCAAAGTTTTTCAAAGCTTTGACTGATCTTAAAATCCCCTCAAAAATCGTCCGCCTCTGTATGATGACGCTGGAAAACACCCAAAGCGTTGTCAGGGTCGGAAAAGATCTCACCGACCCCTTTGACACCAAGAGAGGTTTCAGACAGGGTGATGCGTTGTCGTGCGACTTTTTCAACCTCCTATTGGAGTACATCCTGATGCAGTGCCCAAACGTCGCCCGGACGGGCAATATTTTCTATAAAGAAACTATGCTGCTCGCATATGCCGACGACATAGATATTATCGGCAAAAATGCTCGAGCGATCACCGGCGCGTTCTCAGACATCGAAAAACAATGTCGTCCTATGGGACTGACGGTCAACGAGAACAAGACGAAGTACTTGGTATCCACTCGCAGGCAATCTGCACGTCGCAGACGGTCTTTGAGTACAGAGAACTTCAGCTTTGAGGCTGTAGAAAACTTCATCTATTTGGGCTCAGATGTAAACAACAACAACATCATCAGTCAGGAGATTAAACGAAGAATCACTCTTGCGAACCGTAGCTATTTTGGTCTCGGTAAGCAGATGCGAAGTAGAGTGCTGTCCAGAAAAACAAAGGTTAAACTCTACAAGACGCTGATAATGCCGGTCCTAATGTATGGCTCTGAAGCATGGGTCATGACTGAATCGGATAAGTCGGCGTTGGGCGTATTTGAGAGGAAGATACTTCGGAGAATCTTTGGTCCAGTTAGAGTGGAAAATGACATCCGTATGCGCACGAACGATGAGCTGTACGAGCTATATGATGACATCGACATAGTCAGGAACATCCAATACAAAAGGCTGTCCTGGGCTGGTCACCTGTGTCGGATGGACACAGAAGCTCCAGCAAGAAAAGTTTGGAAGCAAAACGTGAATCAAATCGGAGGGGCGCGGCAGAGAGGACGTCCGCCGCTGCGTTGGGAGGACCAGGTCCTAGATGACATCCGCAGGATCGGAATCCCAAGATGGTATGACGAGGCACTGGATTACAACCGCTGGTGCCAAATCTTATGTGATGCCAAGGCCGACAATCGGCTGTAGTGCCACTTATATATATATTTTATGTTTGATCATTTTTTTTTTAGAAAAGAGATTGCATGAAAAGTGAATTGTGTTAGTGAAAAAGAGACTGCATGAAAAGGAATTGTGTTAAAGGAAAAG
Organism: Leucophenga varia; assembly: GCA_018903435.1. Taxonomy (NCBI): domain Eukaryota; kingdom Metazoa; phylum Arthropoda; class Insecta; order Diptera; family Drosophilidae; genus Leucophenga; species Leucophenga varia. Next base: position 266,180 of record JAEIFJ010001288.1, on the reverse strand, counting down.
AGATTGCATGAAAAGGAACTGTGTTAATGGAAAAGAGACAGCATGGGTAAGTGGGGGCGGAGTGGGTCTGGCTCTTTTGCCACAATTTGTTCCTTATTTGCAATCAGTCCAATTGTGGACTATAATCAAATTTTATAACAAGCATAACAAATTGATATTATAGTTTATTTAGGATGCAATCAAAGATATACATGCAGGTGTACCTTAAGGCAGTGTAGTGGGACATTTGTGTTATACGCTTTATACAGCCGATATGCCTGGCAGAAACTGTAGTCAAGTCACGATAGCTAACATACTATACATATGCAGATGATACAGCAATAATTTCCAGAGTAAATTCTGTGTACATGTACATTCTTGTTTAAATTTATTTATCCATTTTCATTGCTAAAATAAAATAATTTATAGTAAAATACATTCATAATTTAAAATTAAATATATTACCAAATATTTATTTTATTCTTTTTATTTTATTTTTTAATACTTTTTCAACTAATTTCTATCTTTTTTTTTTTTTTTTTGCATTTTCCATACAAATTTGAATTTATAAAATCAGCTGAAGGCGGTTGTGACGTACATGCGCAGAACAAATCATATTTGACACTCAATGGGCGCAATTTTGTTTTCTATCAATCTTGACATGCAAGCTCCCATTTTGTGCGGTAAGTTATATTGAATTTCAAATACACATAATAATAAATTCAAATAATTTTATATACAGATAAAATATTTCCACAAGACCAAGGAAAAAACACTCAACAAAATTGTAACGGAAAGAATAAAAACAAAATTAAGAACAAAAAGGTAGAAGAGACGAAGGAAAAAAGCTTTGCAATGGAGAGGTAAGTTATTTTTTCTTGTCTTGTAACGGTCAAAGTGAACGACGTATGGGTGGTTAAATTAACACTATTTTCACTAGTAAATTTATTTTATTACACCGATACTTCGAGTATTTTTAGGGTAGCCAATTTAATATTATTAGTTTTTATACAAATAATTCAAATTTGAGACCCGCCGAACTGAAAAAGAATGTTAAACTGAAAACTCTACTAGAAGTGTTTCGGTGTCACTCTTAATAATTAGACATGTCGTGAAGTTAAATACAATTTAATATTCTGTAGGGAAAAGAAAATTGAATTCAAGCAAAAACTTTGCAATTTTAATATTATTAAGGAAAAAAGAAAACTTTTTTCTTCGTTTTTTAAATAGGTTTAATCAGTTGACAAAGATCGACGATGACAATGACGATGATATGTTCGAGGATGATATGTTCGAAACAGAAAATCCTGATCGAGTGGGCTTCCCTCAAATTTTGGACAGCGATGACACTGACACTCATAAAATCAACTCGAACGGTCAAGAGGAGAACGAAATTGGAGGTGAAATTGAAACCAGTTTAGTGATGCAAATAAAAACCAATTATATTAAATATGGACGCTTATCAATAATATCAAAGGAATATAAGACTTTGGAAGCTTCAACAGTCCCTCAATTTTAAGGGAAACATAAACCCAGATACTCCTACTTTAATTATGCACCCAGGCCTATGTAATATATAATTTGGATGGATTCGACCAACTTCCTAATTGTTTGATTGAATTAAACATTTTTTAGTATATTTGTTTCAAATTATTAAGGCGTATTCTATTAAATAAAGTTAAGTATTCAGTATGGTAAAAAAACATTGCAAAAACACATAATGGCATTTAACGAGTTAAGCACTAACTAGAAGTTAAATATATAAGTAACTGCCAGTTACTGTTTAACTGGACATTGAAATAATGAACCTTAATCAGGTAAATTATTGAATTTTATCCAATGAAACCAAAAATAGAAACAAAAACATATGTATTTCATTTCCACTCTCCCGTTTTTGGTCTGTACACATTTTTGAAACATAGAGCTGTATACTCCAGAAAAGTATATTAGTATTTCTGCGAGTATGGGCTGCAGAAGTATATGCAAAAGCATTCTGTATAAATTGTAGAGTTTCTGCTGTATATATTTCTACTGATGTACAGGCTTTTCTGAATACCCTAAGTAATCATTAAAAAATTTCAACTGTAAAAATTGCACTCACTATTGTGAACGAAACCATACACTACACTAACTCCATCTGTCGGGCATCTGCTGCCTATCGCATACTGATGTCATCCCATTCTACCACTTACAGGTTCAGATAAGTGCAAGCAGTACAATACGAGCAGTGCAATACAACCTCTACTACCACGCCATAATAATAATAATAATAATTATTTTAATTTAATAAAATAAACAATAAAAACAAATAAACTGGACTGAAAATTGCAGCTCAAACAATATTACTATTTTATTTCGTTATTACCTTGTTGATTGCATATATATATGTAGTTTGACCACTTGGTCACTCTGCTCAGTTGTATTATTTGTCAGTGCGAACATAAATATGTATATATATACATATAAAAGTATAAAATAAAATAAAGAAAATTAAATTCAATGTTAATATATCGAAGAAATACTGAAAAGTAATTACAAAGAAGATTAAGAAAAATCTTTGAATATATCTGGGAGTAGTAGTATATATAATAATAATCATGTTCTCGCTAGTAGTATAGACACTGGGCGGACAGTTCGTTATTGCTATAGAAGAAAATTACATACATATAAAGCATTTGCAATAAGTTGTAAAATCAATTCAAGGGAAAGCTTATTAATTAAAAGTAGTGATGGTTGATAAGTTCAACAACGATATAGTACGGTTATCCGTAGCGCAGATCTGTCAAACTATTGGATACAATACAGCACAAACTGCGCCCTTGGAATTGCTCCAAGATGTACTCCATAGATTTCTCCTGGAATTCTCCAGAGACCTGCGTGGTAAAGCTGAGCATGGTAAAGTATAATATATATCTTGTATGAAGAACTGACAATATACTTTTGCCTTCTGTTTTGCAGCAAATCGCTCTGAAGCAAATTTGAAGGATACACATCTCACCATGAAAAGTCTTAATGTAAATATCTCTGAGTTGTTGGACTATGTAAGTAATGTTGAAGCTGTGCAGTACGTCAGTGAATTACCGAAGTATCCGGCTCGAAAAAGCCTAAGCTTAAATTTGCTGAAACCCGGAAGTAACGAGGTTTTAACGCGACCAGTGCACATATATGAATACTTACCACCGATGTTACAAACAAACCCAGTGAACTTAAATTACGGAAATGGAGAAAACTTAGGAGATAGTGTTTCTCTTTCAGAAGCCGAAGCTGCAGTGGTTGGCAGTGTTTGTGCTTTTCGCTCTAATGAAAGCTCTTGTGAAAAAGGTGTTCCAAGTACGTCATTAACATTAAAGACAGAGTATAGCCAGCCGTTAACTAAATGGACTGGCGATCAACAACTAATTCAACTACCAAATCGAAGTAAAGAAGATGAAGCACTTCCCATCCGGGAAATAAGTAGTGTTGTAATGACTTCAGGTGGCTATATTTCGCCAGCTATTGAGGGAAAGTTGGCTGACGCTTTAGTTCCCAGCATTATAGGTATTGTTTAAAATAATTTATATTCAATAAATATAATAAGTTTATCTTCTAGAAAAATTCATGGGGCTAGATGCTCCACCACCTCCTCCGCCGCAGCGGACTCCTACACCGCATCAAGCAACTACCATAGATATCAAACAAAACAAGGAAGTTACTGATAGTAGTGGAAATAATTTAGTACCAACTGGTGAACAGTTTGTTAAAAATGAAACTTCAAATAATTCAAAAAATGATTCTTTGTCAAAACCCGTTTTTAGCGCATCAACTTTTCCCATTCCAAAACAATTAAAGAAAGGTAAAAAGTTGATCAATAGTGTATCTAAGAACAAAAACCTTTGCGGTGCGATGGCGATAAAATCTTTTAACAAATCTCAACGAAAAGCAATGAAAATATTACAAAGGCTCTCTAAATCAGATACCAACACAATTAATGACCGACTACAAAACGTTAACTATGATAAAAATATTTGTGGCAAAATAAATCCAGCTTTAATTGCTTCCTTGCCAACTGGTTCATCAGAACGGCTTCAATTAGAAAAACTACTTAGAAAACAAGCAAAACAGAGACAAAAGTTATTAAAACAACAGTTTGCCCATGAAGTAGTTTCAAACCAAAAAGATTTGTTTGATTCTAAGTTGGGCGAGAATCCGATAAATAATCCAGCGCAACGAATTCTACCAATGGAAATCGTCAACAAACGAGAAGATCTTAATACAACAGTTGACACCAATATATCAATAAGTAACTCACCTATTGTCTTAAAACCGGATGGAATACCAACAACTGTAGGCGATGAACTAGATAAGAACCATGAACAGTTAGGATCATTTCATGAAATAAAAAACGGTCCGTTTGCTGTGTTTAATAATCAAACAGAATTGAAGTTGTCAAATGAGCCAGACCGAAGTAAACTTAATATATTCAAAAAAATTTCGAAACAGAAAACACAAAAGCTAGTTTCGCCAAACATTCCAATGAGTACTTTAAATGCAATAGAATCTAAAACCACCTGTAATTAATTTACCATCTGGAACAACTATTACACCAGCACCAGCCTTTTCTTCCATAATCAATGACCAAACGTTGGTAAATGAAAATCTTGGTGGAAATTGTAATTTAAATATAAATCATAAATCTGAAATAACTTTACCAATATTTAGTAAATTAGTCAATACACCTGTGGTGATTTCAGACGATTTACCCAAGCCAAAAAAACGTGGCCGAAAACCTGGCAGTAAAAACCAAGTAAAAAACAACACTTGTGCTTCTGGTCTAACAAGTAATACACTTAAGAAAGAAAAGTCAATAACAACTAATAAAATATTGTACGGCCCTTCGATGCAAACAAGCTTAAATCTAATGCAAGCAAATGACACAGAGCCTCTAAATTTGACCAGTATGAACCAAATTAATAACGCTTTTAATGTTACAAACAACTTTCAGTTGAGCAGTAATCCATCTGTTACTGTGGCAAACGATATGGAACTGACAGTAAAGGGTCGTAATAAACGAAAGAAATATAAGTCAAAACACAACCCGATGGGACTTTCTTCAATAGATTCGTCTCTCGGCCCAACAATGAATGAACAAGCATTGAAAAAGACATTGATAGACACAGAACAAAAATCGGTTTTTAATTTACCCCCAGTTCATAATGCTAATACTTTAGGAAATTTGGACAAAAATTTATTGGGAATACCAACAAAACTTAAATCACCTATTAGTGTCAAAAAGCAAAGACCATCACCTACACAATTTTCCCCAAAATTGGTCACTCCATTTTTATCACCAACGGAAGCCAATTCTGGCATGAATTCATTTCCAAATAAACAACCACTACCAATGTTGCCGTTGTACTCATTTCCACCTAGGCCCGGGCTTATTCCTTCTGCTCCTAGTTTATTTCCTTCAACAGTGCTTCCTAACTTTGCCAATAGTAATATCGGAGTTGCTGGAGCAAACATGCTTATACCTCAATTTTTGCCATTTCACACACTTAATGCTTCAATGCTCGGAAATATGTCAACAAATGGTAAGAACAAAGTATTTAAGTGTTGCAATATTTGACATTATATACATTATTTTTAGATACTGCAAACAACTTAATCGACATGTCTTCATCGTTAGCTCACCAAAGAGTAGACAGTGTTTCTAATGTGAAACCCTTACTTCTAGACTCCAATAAAATAAATGAAAACTATTCTGAATCAAAGCTTGAGCTCAATGGAATGACAATTTCTTCAAGATCACGTTCGCTACATTCACCTGTTAAGTCAATTGACATAGAAAGAAGGGAAAATTTGAAAAAAATGTGTGAAGATAATTCAAACTTACCTCCAAATAATTCAATAATTGCCAAGAATCCTGCCAGTGTTGACGTAAATGTAAACTATAACAAAAATTTAAAAACTGCAATTGCTAAAGGAAATGCTGAGGATCCTATCGAAGTATCTGATGATTCAGAAGATTCTCCAAATTTGATAAATTCAGCACCTTTTTCAATGCAGCCATCATCTGGATTGACCACTTTTCATCAAAATCTACTACAAACTGGAAACTTAAATGAAGCACCGACCCCTCACTTTAACAACTTATTTTCAAATAACACAACTCAAAAATTCGATGGAAAGAAGTCAAAGACACAGTCCAAACCATTTTTACTGAATACATTTCCCACATCTTCGAGCCAGCCACCGACATCTGTGGTAGAGTCATCTTTTAACCTCGATATAAAATGCACTGATAAATTAAGTCTAGCTGGCGGTGCTGACCTTATACCAATAAAGAGAACGGAAAATGCTTTATTGTATCCGTTATCTACTGTAGCGGCTGCTACGGGTTCTTCTACAGCGATGCAGACAAATGTAGTTGCCGAAAATGAGCATGTTTCACACTTTAGTAGTTCTATACTTTTTGAAGGTGTCACTATTACACCTACTAACGCACTGTCATCTATTGACTTGAAAAAACGTAAAGATCACAAAAAAACGAAGAAATTGAAAGAGGGGAAAATTAAAAAGAAAAAAGAAAAGAAAGACAAGTTTAAAAATAGAGAGAAAATTGACAAGGTCACCAAAGATTTAGAAAAGAAAATAAAAAAGGAAAAAAAAAAGGAGCGAATGGTAAAAACTTTTAACAATAATTGAAGAAACAAAAATTCAATACATAAACTTCATTTATTTTTAGCGATTAATGCAAGATTCGGCTCCACTTTTTACATCGCCGATATCAATAAACACAAACTTACTGGCGGAACATCAATCACCACCAACTGAAGTAAAGGATGAAACTTCAAAATTTAATATAAATCCGAATATTTCTCCAAAGGCAAATATCTCACCAAATCAGGTGCCAAAGATAACTCTGAAACTAGGCGGGAATAGTAAACCACCATCATCAGCAAACAATTCCATTGAAGATTCTGGTGACAAGTCACTGGTAGTTGATGAAAAACGAGGTCATTCACCAGAAATGGCTAGATTTTCCCCTCTTGTAACCAGACCTCCAAAACTAAAGACTAGTACAAATGAATATTTTGAGTTTAAATTTTCGGATAATCTAATTTGCATATAACAATTTCAGATGATAGTCAGCTGACGGGAATAACTGCTGCAACAACTAGTGTTAGTACACCTATTGGCGCGAGTGAAACCACTTCGATTGTAACAGCATCGTCATCCAACAGTACCTGGCTTCAAGGTGGTACATTGTCTGCGAGTTCAGTGTTGCTACCGCAACAATTACTACAAACCAGTAAAATAAATATAGCTTCCAACACCAATACAACCGTAAATGTTTCTTTAAAACCTGAAGATGGACATACTCTACCACAAGTTCCAGAAACGAATCGCCCATCATCCTACGTTGATGCAGAGGGCAACAGAATTTGGATTTGTCCGGCTTGTGGAAAAGTGGATGATGGTTCCCCGATGATTGGCTGTGATGCGTGTGATGCTTGGTATCATTGGTAAGCTGTCTTTTTTTCATTCTGTTTAACATAATGTTAAGTATTAATTTTAGGGTTTGCGTTGGAATTGCTGTCGCTCCAAAAGACAATGAAGATTGGTTTTGCAGAGTATGCATTACTAAGAAGAAAGCCCATGGATCAGAAAAAAAACGGAGACGCAATAAAAAAAAATAAATGATTCTTTTTTTTAAATTTAACTCTTCAAATCTTATGTGTTTGTTTGGATAAAGATAATGCGTTATATCATTCTTATTTGCACAAATTATAAAATAATGCACGGTTTTGTAAAAAATAAAAAAAAAAATTAACTTTTACGTTTTTACAAAAAATTTTTGAAATAAGTTTTTAGACAACACAAAACCTATTAATATTACACAGGTCGACAAAATTTAGAGCTTTTTTGCTACAAGACTAATTCTTGCATAGTCTGATATTGTTTTTTCAGATTACGAATCACGTCTGTATTTTGAGGAAAATGAGGTTAAAGTTTCAAAAAATTTTGTTTTTGACACTTTTCACAGAGCTATTTAAAAGTAAAGCAACAGCGGCGTAAAATGAACGCTTAAACCTTCAACTTTGATCATCAGGAGCAAAAACCCGTGTACCCGTCCAGATATAAAAATATCGCGACGTAATACACAGTTCAAAGATGGCTTAAGTGACAGCTTAAACATTCAACATCGATAATCAGTAGCAAAAACCAGTGTAGCTTTCATACAACATTATGGGGAGATTTTTTTTTTTCACTCACGTTTCGTAATCTACAGGAAAAATCCTATCAGACTAGACAAGAATTAGTCTTGTAGCAAAATCTTGTCGACCAGTGTTATTATTACGGGAAAGTGAGCACTTTAATTTATTAGATTTATTGAGGTTGAGCCAATTCTAATACAACGATGCCATCCTGAAATAAAGCAACTAAGATCCTTGGGTTTTAAACAAACATTAATTTTTTTTTATTAAATACAATTTTGATCTACATGCTATCTTATGATAATAAGTAGATTTACAACGGCACTTGGGTAAATAACATATATTGTGCTTCCAATGCTAACCGTTTGGAAATATAATTAATTTTTACATATAATATCGTTAAATCTTAACATATTATAATGAAGTATAGTAAATCTAAATACTATGAAGGTCTAAAAGGCAGTTCAAACACATGTAATCGTTTAATCCTGCGTGTCTCATCAATATTATCGAGTAAGTTTATCTCAAGGAAGTTGGAGTGGTTTTCTAATTTTTCCAAATATTTAGTACTTGCTTTTCTGCTTTCGTCTTTTATTGTACATATATTTAAGTCCTTGTGAATGCATTTATAAGTGACAAACCAGGGGGCATTCCATATCATTCTTAAAGTCTTACTCCATAACTGGATGCCATATATCCACACCGATTTTAACATTGACTTGTACAACAGTTTATTTATGCAAAATCTCTACATTGAAGATACTTGCGGTACCCCATAACTGAATGCCATATGTCCACATCGGTTTTAACATCGACTTGTATAATAATAGTTTATTTTCCAAGCTGGGTTTGGACTTTGGATTAATTAACTAATATTTTATTTTTGTCTTGTGCTTGAGCTGTTGAGCCTAAGCTTTAATATGCTGTTTATTGTTCAATCGACGATTAAAATGCACTCCTAGGTAGTTTGCACAGTTGGTGACGGGTTTAGGTGAACCGTTAATTGAAACTGTAAGACAATCCTGCCTACTTGTTGCAAAAGTTATGTAAGAAGATTTGTTTGGATTCCCTTTAATGTTCCACTCATTTAGCCAATTTTGCATTATATGAAACTGCACTTGGAGAGTATCCAAAGCATCAACAGCACTGTCTGCTGTAGCTAGAATAGCAGTGTCATCAGAATATGTTGTAACAGTAGCGTTAAAATTTACAGGCATATCTGCAGTATAAATTGTGTAAGGTACTTGCTCTAATACACTAATTTGTGGTATACCAGCATTAATTGGGCAAATATCTGATTGTGAGTCTTGGATTTTCACATAAAATATCTTCTGGGAAAGATATGACTTCAGCATCAAATAGAACGGAGTTGGAAGAAATTTTTTCAGTTTGTATAACAAACCTTCGTGCCGAACTCTGTCGAATGTCTGCCGAATGTCCAAAAAGACGGCTGAGCAATATTGCTTCTTCTCTAGCGCTTTTGTTATTACTTCAACAACTCTGTGACATTGTTCAATAGAGCCATGTCCATTTCTTAAGCCAATTTGAATATCCGGTACTATATTTCGTTCATTAAGCACTAGCAATAATCTTCGTAAAAATATTTTTTCAAATATTTTAGAGAATATCGCTAACAGGCTCATAGACGATAAGAGGTGATAATGTTTTCAGGTTTATTTGGCTTTGGTATTAAAATAATCTCTTCGCATTTCCACTGAGCTGGTAAATGGTTAAGACGTAACATGGCATTGTAAATAGATGTAAGAAATATTGTTGACTTCTTACTTAGTGCAGTTGCACTGATGTTGTAGTAGCCACGTGATTTCGAGGTTCGGTTCGGAGTGTTTATATTTCACTAGCAGTTTCCGCAATAGTTACGTGCTTTAATGGTAGGTCCATTTGACAGAGGTAATCAAGAGTTTAAAAGTTTTCTCCAAATGATTTGCGAAAGCTTTAGCCTTACTTTCATTACTTCAGCTGCTCTATTAATGTAACTCTTGTCTTCTGAGTATTTAGTGCGCTGTCAAAATTTGCTCAATTTGCGCTTTCTGGAGATAAGTTGATGTAATGCAACTGGGACTTCATGATTTGATTGCGTTCTAGAGCTCGAAAGTAGAAAGATAAGCTGGATTCGTGAATAAGATGGTTAAACGACTCAACAGCTTCTTCAATTTTATTGTAAAGTTAGAATAATTTGTGAGATTTGACTTAAAGCATTATTAAAGTAAAATAATTTAATATAGATCATTAGTAAGATGTCGGCTTGTTTTGATAATTTGTGTGTGTGGCGCCGCTATATAGTTGACTGGAAACATACGTGAAAATGTGATTGGACAGTTTAAATGTGGTTGTAGGCCAAAGAATATGATTTAAGCATCTTCCTTTTAAGCGAAATTGATGACCATTCAACAATTATTTGATCTTTAGTTACCGATCTTAAGATCTGAAGCAACTTCAGCTGGAGAACTGCAAGGATTTAAATCAATTAAAGACATTTCGCGGCAAGATGCAGCGTTACGAATACCAATTACAACAGCGTCATCTATGACGTGGTGACTAAACTTGGTATCCCAGAAAGATCGCACTCAAATGCCCAACGTGAAAAAACATCTTCGAATCCTTTGATATAAAGAGAGGCTTAAAAAGGGCGATGAGTAGTTTTGCGACTTCTTCAATCTCGTTTCTATAGAGAAAATGTACTCGCGTTTTCTAATGACATTGACATAATAGGCAAATTTCAACGTGTAGTCAGCAAGGCTTTCGACGAGATTGAGAAAGAGTCCCGTACAATGAATAAGAAGAAGATAAAGTACTTGGTATCGTATCCAAATGGTTTTCAAGTGAATTAATAATTTGGGAAAAAGTTTAAGCAATAAATCAATAACATTTTTTTTTATTTGATTAAAAAAAAGAACTGTCGAGATTTTTCAATTTGAAAGTTTCAAATTAAAGCTGAGATCAGTATAATTCGAACCTCATACATCACTATATCGGCAACCTTTTTCATTTTGAATAACTTAGTAAAAAAGTTTAGCAAGATATACCATATGAACAATCTGCAATAAGAGCATTATTTTATTTTTGTGTTATTTTATTACGTTTTTTTAGTTTATTAATTAAAATATATTTTTATGAGTCCCCAAGTGCCTAACTTAATGCAGGAGATAATAATTACACAGCTATTGCTTTGCTGCTTACTAAGCCACAGGTTACCGATCATAATACGAGGTGAAGAACTCCGTCGATCTTTGTTTAAATAAATTATATTTTCTGTACTTTTGCTTCGGTTGCTTTGCTGCTTTTAAAAAAAAAACTTCTAAGGAAGTTGTAGAAAAAATTCAAACTTTTTAGTTTAATCAGCTGTTACTTGAGATGTAATTATATAAATTCACCATACACGCATACCCAACAAAATTTGTTACCAAATTAGAAAGAGACAATAGGGGAATACGTCACAGATATAATTGTCGTGTCTTTCCCATTAGAGGAACAAAGATAGGTATATGCTTCTACCTAGACAGAGATAGACATAGTAATCTTGTGTCTCTTCACACCTAAGAACATACAGTTCAAAATAAGCAGATACGTTTGAGATAAGTGCGAACAGTACTATACTACTGCTCCACTACCACTACCATCGCTACCATTGCAATTTGCTCGGTCACTCTGCACCTGCCTATAATAACATAATTTTCAGTGGAATTCAACGAAAAAAGAACAATTAATTAATATATTATCCTTAAGTGGGAGTTTTATATTTCACAAATTGTTTAATCACAAAGATTAAAGTAACAGAAAATTACTCGTTAAATAAAATAGTCAAACAAAAAAAAAAAAAAATGATTATTACTATTAAAAATTTGCAACAACAAACATTTACAATTGATTTTGATCCTGAAAAAACAGTAAGTTGTTATTCACTTTTCTTGTTGAGCATTATTAAAGGAGTATCTTATTATTAGGTCTTTGAACTGAAACAACAAATACATAATGAACGTGGTAATGAATATTTAGTTGAGAGACAAAAATTAATATACGCAGGTAATTTTTATACATATAAAATATGGTTTGGTTTTGTCATATTTCTTTTTTTAAGGGGTTATACTGGATGATGAACGGAGTATCTCGTCTTACAAAGTAGACGATAAAAAATTTATTGTAGTGATGCTGACACGAGAAATTGCTGGTGGCGGTTCGTCGGTTATAGCACAGCGAAAAAAGATGAGTCATTGAACTCCGATGTTATTAAGGACATTGCTGCGGCCCCTTCGCACCAAGCAAATGTTACAAAGCAACCTGATGTCGTAAAAACAAAGAAGCAATCCAACGATGATAGCCAAGAAAAAAAGAAGACGCTGGCAATCCAAGTGATGCATCGGCAGCATTAGCGACATCAAGCCAAAGCAATTACAATAGTAATGATTTGGTTGGAGAGCTAGCTAATGCATCATTGCAGTCTCGTGCAGAATCAAACTTACTTATGGGCGAGGAATATAATCGTACTGTTGAATCTATGGTTGAAATGGGCTATGCACGAGCGCTGGTCGAAAGAGCTATGGCGGCTAGTTTTAATAATCCGGAAAGAGCTGTAGAATATCTAATTACCGGAATACCAGAGGGGGAAGAAGCAGTATCTGCAGAAGCTATTGGCGGATCGGAAAATAGGAGCACATCTAGAACAGAAACAACAAGTAGTGAAACACCTAGCGATTCTGGCATAAATTCTGGTAAAATATTTATTTTTTTATTTATACTTTCTATTATATTCTATTCTATTTAAGATCCGTTCGAGTTTTTGAGGAATCAACCACAGTTTTTACAAATGCGTTCAATTATTAATCAAAATCCTGATCTTTTGCAGGCTATTCTTCAGCAGGTAATTGTTAATACTACAATATTTAAAAACACTTTTTTTAATATCCACCACGCAGGCTTTAATACATGCATTATTAGTTAATGCAAATGTTTGTAATAAATTATAGAAGAATATCTTAAACGTTTGGAAAGTACATACTTGATCAGCTCGAGTAGATAAATCAATTCTAGCCAACTAGATGACTGTGGTTAATGTGACCGTAAAAAATATTCAAGCTTCTGTTCTACCAAGTTTAACATATAATATGCATATAAAAATTACCTATTATTGAACTAACTATTAATAATATGTTTTGTTTTCCAGATTGGGCAAACTAATCCGGCTCTTTTACAACTCATATCTGAAAATCAGGATGCTTTTTTGAATATGTTAAACCAACCGTTAGAAAATCGATCAGGTACAATATATAACGAATCAGGTAACGATCGCCAACAATCACCACGTTCACTTAGTACAAGACCATCCGAGGGAAACGAAACTGTAGTATCTGACAACGTTACGGAAGAATCACAAAGATTATCTTCTGGTACGGACGAAAATTTGACCATGAATGCAGCCACTCCTGGTCATGAAAACAGACGGACGCAAGGAGAGGAATTCGCTACAATTCGTTTGTCATCGCAGGATCAGGACGCCATAGAGCGAGTGAGCTTTTAATATATAACACAGTTAAAGATGGATTTTGTTAAAAGATAATGTTCACCTCATTCTTGAATAATTTTTTTCTTATATTACGAATTTGAAATCGATATTATTTTATAACGTCTCATTTTCCCGTACATTGCAGATGTAGTTTTTTTACAATATTAACTATACTTTTTGTTGTTATAATTCACAATAAGTTTAGTTTATGACAAACAAGACATTAAGTTTTAAACATTTTTTTTTTAATAAAATAGGAATTTAATTAGTTGATATTGTGAAAAAATTATCGCTAAAAGTCGCATCCTCTTGACCTACAGTTTTCTATCACGCAAATTTGTTAAACAGGTTTATAAATTGTATAAATGCTGTATTTTATAATATTGATCTAAATTACATAAAATTAAAACGTGAAAATTCCGATATCAGATTCGTAATACATATACGAAGAAAAAAAGATTTAAGAAAAATCCTTTGGACATTATGTTTTAACAATTGAAGCGTTAAATTTCGTTAAAATTATTTATTTATTTATTTTTTCTAGCTTAAAGCCCTTGGATTTCCTGAAGCACTCGTGCTACAAGCTTATTTTGCTTGTGAGAAGGATGAACAAATGGCTGCTAACTTTTTAATATCTAGTTCATTCGATGAATAGGTTACATTAGAATTGCATACAACTGTATGTACCATGAAAAAATTACATGCTTTGTTGCTGTTTTTAAGTAAAACAAAAACAATTTAAATAACTTCTTAAATAGCGTTAAACTATCAACTTGGTCTGAATAAATTCGTTTTACATTTAATTTTATGTAAAAAAAAAAGTTAAGACGTCAAAAGTAATGTTTGAAACATTGCAAAACTCTAAGTGTACCTATGCATTAACAACACTGAATCATACCGTCGTAGCAATGAATCATACCATATATTTGCAACAGTTTGGAGCAATTCCAAATATTAAAAAATTATTAGACAATCTTTCTGTATTTTATAGTTTGTCTGTGTGCTAAAATAGTGCCATCAAAGTTTTGAATGTTTAAGTTTTTATTCGGTTTTTCTGAATTGATTTTTAGTGTAGAAAATCTATTTTTGTTTGCTAATCTAGTTTTTTTCTGTTTTACGTTTATTTATGTTGAGCATTCGACCGAAGGAACCTTAAACACATTTTTGAAAAAAAAAAAAAATGTATAATTACCAAATTATGGAAATATAAGAGTATACTGCCGTGTTGGTAGGGCGTCTAGGTGGAAGCTGTTTAGGAGCCTTCTGCTTGTGTTGACAGCTGTGATTTTTTTTCATAAAAGACAGTGGTAATATCTTTGTCGTTGCTAATGCACGTTTTTTCTCCATTTTTTAGATTAAGAGTGTATTACTTAATTACAGGTTACTTAATGACCGTATCAGCCAATTTCGTTTCTTGAGTTTAACTCGGCATACACCAATTAAATATCTCCACTTTAAACGACTAGCAACATTGCTAGATATTTAAATAAGTCAATTCGTGTATATATATTAAAAAAAGTGGTATACAAACTCTTGTGTCCAAATGCATCTAGAATGTGGTGTACAACTATGAGGATTTAAACCGATCAATATTTGCATAAGATGGCAATAATTTTGGTTTTTGCGTTCGCTACTCACTTCAATAGCAACACATTGAAAAAAATAGATATCGCGTGTTATAGATTAGAAAATGTCTATTATTATTTAATATGATTCAACCGCCCGAAAAACTAAAAAAAAAAAAAACAAGGAGAGAAAGGTAAACTTCGGTTAGACCGAAGCTTATATACCTGTCACACATCATTTAAAGTTTATAGATCTGCGTGTTCATAATTTTTATAAAATTTTATCTTAAAGTACTAAACGAATTAAAAATGTTCTCACAAATTTAGATATTCGCGGTCCGATCTCAACCAATTTCAAACTGAAGATTTGGCTTGATATAAGAAGGATTTGTAACATATTTCGAACACTTCGCTATATAAATAATTTTTTTCTTATAAGAACTTGGTAAAATATTGTTGGTTTGTATTGGGCCTATACCTAAAAGTAGACGTGGCTAATTGATTTTAAGATACAAAATGCATTGGTCCTAGAAAAGCTTAAGTTTTAAATTTCAGTCCAATATCTTTAAAACTGTGCGAATAAATCGCGCAGCAACAGATAGACGGACCGGGCTAAATCGATTCGTCTCGTCACGGTCCACGGTGTTTTCTTTAATACGTTACAAACTTTCCGACAAACTGAATATACATGTTTCACACTATGTGTGACAGGTATAAAAAAAAAAAAAAAAACAAAAGAAATGGAGCAAAAAAAAAGTACAAAATATTGATTTGACGGCCCCATCGTAACGACATGATATCAGTCATAATGTACCCACAATGTAAGACGTAGTTGAAAAAAAAAATTTGGTTACTTTAATGGTGGTGACCTATTGTTATAATTAAAGGTAATAAAGAGCCACATATCATAATAGTAAGTTCACTGTAACTTAATCCTTTAGAAATTTGCTGTTGTCCAGCAATTTCACTTCCATCTCTGGACTCCTCCAGAGTCCGATATTCATATTGGCTATGGGAGGAACTAGGTTTGTAATGATGGCCTCTATCGTTGCTTTGCGTTAACTCTGGCAGTACATGAACAGTCGCAACGTACAGAAAAGTGCCAGCAGAAAACAACATTGCAATGCCAGTAGCGTTTACAAAATTCAAAGTCTCTTTTTGTTCCTGGCCAATTCCGAAGTAAGTAAGTAACGTAAGTAGTGGTGCAGACAATGAGAATATTCCCCAGATGCTTTCGAATTTGCTGTCTTTCAATTTTTCGTGCAATAAAAAGCTAACCAGACCGAAAGCGGCAGGTGCCTTGTGTAACATAATTGCAATAAATACTATTATTTCCACATCTTGGTGGCTGGTGGTTGCCGCTGCACCTAGTGCTACGCCATCAGCTGAAAACGAAAAAAAAAAAAAAAAAAAGTTAATAATAAATACAATTATACAGATTGCAATGCAAATTGCAATACGTTTTCAATTTTTGGTTCATACCAGCAGCATGTACAACGAGCCCTAAAGTTGCGGTAATGTTTTTGTCGCTGCCACTAATTTTTTCTTTGCGATATTTGATCAACTAACATCATAAAAACAAATCCCAACACTAGAGACAAACCAATAGTGCGTGTATAATCAACCTGTGAATCTAAATGGGTGTCATAAGCTGAGTCAATTTGTGGATGGTCACTTGGTCGAGTATTTTCCGCCGGGAAATTTCCTCCGATTCCTTGTGCTTTTAAATTTCTCCTGCTGTCCATATAAAGAGAGCGAACTCCTTCAGGTAATATTACTGTCAATGCAGTGCCCACTAATAGTCCAGCACCTAGAACTGTAAGAAACTTGAGCTTTTCCTGTAATAAAAAAAAAAAAAAAATAATAATAATCGTTAACGGTTTTAAGGAAGGGTATATGAAATTTTACCTCGCTTAACTTCATAACAAGCGGAATAGTTCCAGCCATATAGGATCCAACAAACATAACTATTACCAGCAACAAAAGCACCACTGTTTCCTCGGACATGATATAGTAACAATTAAACTCAATAATTTAATAAATATTAAGAAATGATTAAACTCAAAAATTTTATAAATATTAAGAAAGGTATGTGGTAGCCTAATTTATACTTTATTTGTTAAAGTACAATGCCACGAATCAAGAAATAATAAAGTTGAGTTCTATATACATATGTTTCTTTATGCAATTACAAGCAATTAATTGAGCCTTAATGCAATAAGGAGGTTTTGTAATTTCCAGCTTAGTATTTGTATAGTTTAAATTATATTTATTATTATTTATATTATTATTATTATTATTATTATTTATCGTGTGGTCTGGTAGTAGTGCAAATGAGATAGGTTTTATTGTAGCACTGTCGCACTTATATCAAACGTATCTGCTCAATTTCAGCTGTACGTTGTTAAGTGCGAACAATACACTAGATTATTATCGCTCTCCTGCTCTCTCCTATCGGATGGCACACGGTCGGAATCTTAATATTACTGATATTACTTGAATTACTTCAATCTTATTCCGAGTTTGTGACACTGTACGTGATGCTATTAGTCGAACTGCTCGCACTCATGTTTAATCTTGTAATGTACAAAGATATCTATGCACCTGAAGCTAGATTACAAGTGCGAACATCGTACAGAATTGATATGATTAAACAAAGAGAAGAAAATAAAATATATTTAATAACATAACACAAATCGACAAATAAGTATATTTTGGGTTTTAGCTGAATTTCGTGCGATGTTGAATTGTAAAGATCACTAAAGGTGAGCATGGTAACATTAACTTTTATAATTCAATTATAATTAATAATATTAGTTTCGTTACTAAAAGTAGAATCCATGGCAAGTTACTATTTTTCCAAATTTTTTTTTTTTGAGAAACTTTTATTTACCACCATACACAGATCATAGCGTGGCAACTAGGAACTGTCGTTTGGCAAGGAGATTTAAATAGAAAATTTTGTTTGTTTTTTACCCCAGGTTGATTAAATTTGTTGTAGGTGATTTAAGTGCCAGTGTGTTGCAGTGGTGACCGAAAAGTGCGCGGGGACATCCAAGTGATGCATCTCAATATACATACAATTTAATATATGTACATACTTAGGTAGAAAAATGTTAACTAAGTTGTTGAGCCACCCTAAATGTGGACTACCGTTAATTTCAGCTTCAACCTAAACTACTTTACCGTGTCCATTATGTTTTTAGCATTACAAAGATTGCAAAGTACTGAAGATATTTTAAGGAGTACAGTTACTATTAATCCAATAGGTGAATTAATATCGTTAGTAATCATTGTAAGATTTGAGCAAAATTTACTATTTTTGGTAAAGATTATTCTTTATAATGGTTATTTCTATAATGATTCATTTAGATTTAGAACTAATAACTTGAACCTATCTGAGAGTTGTTTTTGCCTTTGAACCAATTTTTGAAATAGTGTCACGGAAATGTACTCGTTCTAGAAGGTCAAAGTTAGTAATAAATATCAGTTTGTAACATTTTTTGTATATTTTTTTTTTTCAAATAAGTCGTTTTTTGGATCCGGCGATTTGTCTGCAAACCTTTTTTCGTTTTATCAAATGGTTTATCTGCTACACTTTCGAGTATTTCACGCCAGGAATGTTAAGGAAATAAATTCCTTTAAAGGTTGATGTTAAAAAGAGTGCAACCGCGTACTTAAAGCATTTTTAAACACGCTTTTCATAGTTTATTGCATTTATATCAATAATGCCGTAGTTAACTAATATGAATAATGAATATTGAATGATTTATTGGCTAATTAGCACAGCCTTCACTTTAAAAATGGAAAACCAACAACTTGTTTAAAATTTAAATTAATTTGCTAAACCTTTTACTCCATTTATAATAATTACAATTTATTTTTGAACTTTTGTAAATGAAACCCTACCTAGCATAGTAAATATTAAGTTCTATCGGGTTTTAATTTGTTTTTCAAGCGATTTTAAAAATTTAATGGACAGCACCGAGTTGTTAGGAGAAGTCACAATAGATTTTGAAGTATCTTAAATTTTTCGTTTATTAATAGATTTAAATTGTGAGTTCTATTATAGGTTAGTATTTTGTTATCCAATTATTTTTGATCTATATTAAAAATTACTGATAGAAATTACTGTTTTTTTTATAATTTTATAGACTAATCGGTAAATATTTTTCAGAGCATGATTCTTATAGGTTTTTTCGTGATCTTTTTTTAAATTATTATTTATTGAACCAAATTTTTAAAAATTAAAACATAATTTAAATTTTTTTCATCTTCGGGTGCCTTTTTTTCTTTTTTTCTATATTTTTAAAATAAAGCTGTGAATTTTTTTTCACAAAATATGTATACGATTCTCAAAAACATTTTTTCTGATTTAGATATATGTATTAAATTTTGAATTGAGCGAGCTACTCCAAAATATATCTATTTATCTGTTGCATGCACTCGGAATGTATTAAAGATATTAATCTGGAATGACCATGAAAATTGCCCATTTTTTGAGTTTTTATATAAAAATATTTATTATTTCTGAACGTATTTAATTCAAAATTTGTAAAAACAAATGAACAAAAGACAAATTATTTATTGGGTAGTCCCATACACATTTGATTAAAATACATATTTAACAAATATTTTATTTTTGAGTCGCGGGACCAGCGGTAATTTGGGAATCGGTGAAACCCCCAAAATTTCCGCAAACTTTGACAATCACGCCCTATCCCAAACATCTTGTCGGGTCTCGCAGAATTATCTTCTCGTGCCCATCTCTAATACAGGTTGTGACTCGAGGAGACCAAAGCATATTATGTAGGTGAGGCCACCGCATATGTAATGGGGTCAGCTAGACAGGCGTATATTTATCCACCACCTACGAGTCTTCTTTGCAAATTGCGCTAATGGATATCTTCGTCAAATAACAATCTACATACTTCTTTCAGTTAATTAGGTCAAGTTAATAGATAGAATATTTTTAAACAATATACATATATCCACAAGTACAGTAGACAAGAATATAAATGAGTAGCAATTAAATATTCACCTATTTAAAGTATTATTATTTTTAAATTTCTAAAAAAAAAAAAAAAAAAACAACATGTATAGACGAAAAATAATCAAAGCTATGGGGAATTGTTTAAAACTAAGTGGGTCCGATAATATGTCCTTATTGCGCAGTAGTGAAAGTAATATCGGACAGGACCTCTCCGTCGAACCATTGGATGGAGCTTCTGTATTATATCCGGTAAGTGTCCTTAATGACAGAAACATCTTAAGTCGTTCTTAACCTTAGTCTAATTTTCTTAAACAGCAGGAACAAATTATACAACCCGTTTTTTTCCTACTTCATCTGTTAGCAACCGTTCTGCACAATCGCTTTCTGAAGAGGAGCAAGTAAAAATCGCCAAGCGTATTGGTCTGATTCAGCACTTACCCATTGGATTATATGACGGCAAATCATCGAAATCACGAGAATGCGTAATTTGTATGATAGACTTTTGTGTTGAAGAAGCGATTCGTGTGCTGCCCTGTCTACATATCTATCATGTAAGATGTATTGACGAATGGCTAATGCGAAACTTGACATGTCCTAGCTGCTTGGAACCTGTTGATGCCGCCCTATTAACAAGTTATGAAAACACATAACATATTGTTTTTTTAGTGATATGTTTTATATTGAGTATGCCTTAATTATATATACCATTTACCTTAAATTATTTTGTAATTCTTAAAATTTTAATAATACTGATAAAATCAATCTTCAAAATATACATTTGAACATATTTATCTTAATGGTAATAGATACAAAATAAAACTTATATTCTTATCATCTGGAGTAATTTATTCCTTAGTGCTTATATTGTAAATGTTCAAATCAAATTTTTTGTTTGAAAAAAATTTGACTACGATGAGACTAATTTAATTTATTCTTTACTTGAAATATGTAATATTTTACCAAATAAAAAAGGATATCCGGTTTAAATCTATTGACAAACCTTGAATCTATCCATTCACATCGATTTCTTAGAAAATGGTAGAACGATGACTGGTTCAAAATTTGATAAGTCAACGTTATTCAAAATTCATGTCGCATTGCTCAAGTCGTAAAAGTTTTTTTTTTGTTAAATATATTATCTAGAATAGTACAAGTGGACGATACTTGTTGATGTACTGTCACAGTGCCGACGATTATAAATGATGAGAAATATATATGTATATTTATATCTTTAACTCTTGAACCGATTGGAATTTTATTGCTGTCTTCAGTACAATTGCAGGAATAAAGAAGAATTAAAATAATGTAAATGTGAGTGTGCTTTCAATGACCCTATTTTTCTTTTTTTTTTTTTGCGTTTTTAACCCAGTATGGTTCCACATATATCATATCAGATGGTTCCCCTTTTTTTTTTTTAGTCCTACAGTTTTGCTGTAGATAACAGATAATAGAAATTTGATTTTACTTGTTACAATAAGCACTTGCAGGAACTGAATTTAAAATGAAGTGCACCTTTAAAATGTTGTAATATGTTATTTACGCACTATTTCTGATACTTAAGCTCTAAATTATGTGTTTTAAAATCCTTCAGTGAATTATTTAATATAATAAAATCAATTGGTTATAAAAAAATTTATTAAAAATATGCACTTTTCATTAAACAAATAAAAACGATTCATTTTAACAAATTTCATATGTGTGATAGTATATTTGATCATTTTTTTGGAATGGCCCAGTTGTAAGTCCATCGAGTATGCCGTTTTAAAAACGAACTCCAAGACTCAGGTAGTGAGTTTGTTTTAATTTGAGAAACACTCAAAGATTTGTCTATGTCTGAAAGTTTCCCGTAAATTTTATCCAGCTCCTGAAAAACTTGTTCCGATATTGTATTATGAATGTCCGACTTCATGCGAGTTAGTTTGTTTTGTTGATATATATGACCGGCAATAGAAGCAAGAAGTGTTAAAAACGATGCTAATATTGTACCAACGATTCCTAGCATCTTTAAAAAGTTGTTGTGTATTTTTTCCTTCTCATATGAATCAGTTATGGCATTCGAGAATTCATTATATAGCAAAAATTCCGTTGAGTCTATTTTAGTATACTGATCTTGGAGATTTTTTTTCTGCAGTGCACAGCTGTTGGGTATATTCTTATAAATATGCAACATTCATTTTTAATATTCAGACATGGTTTGAGAAAGACCGTGTATCTATTACCTCAAGTTCTTCTCGAATTAAATGCAAATATCTTTCAGATGCCCTGTTGTTTTGTAGTTTCATTTCACTATAAATTCTGTGTTGGTTTTGCCTAACGATATCTAATTTTTTCATTAACTCTCTTTTCATATCACTTGTGCTGCGCAATTGATTCTAAAATATTTTTGTAAATTGTCGGTAAAAAACAACTTATAAATTTATTGTATAAACTTACTTTGATTTCCATAACACGCAATTGGGAATTTCGTACTTCATCCATATGGCAAATTTCTTCTGTAAATTCAATTATTCTTTTCAAAAGTCCATTAGTTTTCGATGAATCTAAAGTTACATGAAAACGAAAAAAATAATGATATTAAGTTTGTGCAAATGCGTGCAAAAATCAGTATTTTTTCTTGGAAGGGAATTGTGGTTAATTCTTTTACTCAAAAATCTATAAATGTTCTGCGGTCAAATAGAGTGTTTTTTGATATCAAGTTTTAATCTTCTCAACCATGTGGTTGATATCCTTGGATTTGTTTCTTGATTTGCCGGAGCCTCTGTATTCGTTCAAATCAGTTGACCAACCCAGTGCAGCTTTTAGTAATGAATACGCATTAGTATATCAATATAAAAAAAAAAAAAATGGAACAGGCCATTGTTTTCGCTAATTCAAAGCTATTGCCCACTCAGACAGGTTCAAAGAGTTTTCGAAAAACCTTTCTCTCGAACAATTATTTCGATGTCATCAGAATTATCGAGCTGCTTGAGCATTGGCGCAATATTTTCCATCTGAAGATTACATAAATCAACGGATCTAAGCCATGGCATCGCGGCGCAAAATTTGGATTTTTTGACTAAGGGGTTATCTTTCATACACTTTTGCAATATTAGTCATTGAAAAGTTATAAAAAATTAATCGCCGACTGTTTTCATTTCAATCCTTACCTGTACCAACAATTGTTTTACTACTTTTGTTTGAGTTCGATATATCTTCTAACTTATAACTATAACTGATTATCGAACCTTCCACTGGCATTGGTTTATGTGTCTTAATTTCCAATATATTTCTTGATAGTTGGCGATAACAGCAGACATTTTTGTATATGCGTTTAAAAAACATATTTATTTTATTATTACTCCGCAGCTAGAGTTTTATTAAGACTCATCAGTTAAAGTTAATACCATCATGAAACAATAATGTTTAGATGTATGCAACAGAGCAATAAATAAAATAATGATAGTAACAATAATGTGCTGTAATTTACAGTTTAATAATTATATATGTTGAAACTTTTTTTTTATTTATTATTAATTTATTATTATTTATTATATATGGGTGATGAGTGCGAATGAAAGATGTTTAGTGTAGTACTGCTTGAACTTATAGTGAACGTATCTGCTCAATTTAAGCTGTACGTTGCTAAATACGCAAGTAAGTGACGCTAGATAATTATATCTAACTCTTTTTCATTTACGAGCCAGATACAGATAACGGGACGGTTCGGGATCGGTCGAACCGTCGCGAACCGTCCCGTTATGTTGTAATTGTATTCTCTCGCTCGCACATTGCCACTTTCTTGCTCGCACATATGACTGAGCGTAGTAGTATGTTTCTACGTTTAAAATAAATCAACATAGTAATAAATAAAATAATGATAGCAACAATAATGTGCTGTAATTAATAATTATATATAGTTTAAACTTTTTTTATATTTATTATTTATTAATTATTGCTATCCCGCTCATTCGTATGTGGCTGTACAAATAAGGTGATGTATGTATTTCAGTATTGGAAACCGCTTATGTTAAAAAGCGAATAGCCCGAGTCTTAGTAGCTGTTAATTCAAAATTATAAAATTTTGTATCCATTATTTAGAGGAACAGTTAAAAGTTAATTCTTTACAACTTTCAAGACCTTCTAAATACCTTAAATATAGAGTGATGGGATTGTTTGCAAGAACCTTAATTTCATAGAAAAATTGTCCATTTTGGTAGAGAGATTCTGCTTATTATTTTGATTTTGAACAAAATGAGGTTGGAACTTTTCATTTTCCATCACATCTGGACTTTGAGAAAAGTGAAGTGTAAAAAATCTGGTTTTTGTCACTTTTAACTGCACTGTAAAAAAGAAAACTTAAACTTGAATCATCAATAGCTTTTATTATCAGTTATACTAAGATTATGAAGTATAGTAATACTTATATTAAATTTTAAAAAAGATGAAAAGTAAGGACCTTTTTATACCCTGTACCCAAAGGGTAAAAGGGTATATTAAGTTTGTGCGAATGTATGTAACAGGCAGAAGGAGCCAAGATAGACCATATAAAGTATATATATTCTTGATCAGCATTGGAAGGGGAGTCGAACTAGCTATGTCTGTCTGTCCGTCCGTCCGTCGTCTGTCCGCGTCGTCCGGTCGCCGAAGAAAATTTTTCCGGAGACTATAAGAGATAGGGCCACCATATTTGAAACTTAGACTCTCCAGAACCGTCAAGTGTTCACTTGCAAACGGTTTTCTCTAGACCCATTTTAAGGGGTACCACCCATACAAATGTACCCCAAAATTTTAGGTTTTTGCATAAAAACGTCATTGTTTTTTATTGTAGGAAGTTCAAACTTAGTATAAACTATGTCTATGACAGTCCCAATAAAATATCCCAATATGGATAGGACCAATAAAATTTTAGGTATAGCCCCCATACAAATATACCCCAAAATTTTAGGTTTTTGCATAAAAACGTCATTGTTTTTTATTGTAGGAAGTTCAAACTTAGTATAAACTATGTCTATGACAGTCCCAATAAAATATCCCAATATGGGTAGGACCAATAAAATTTTAGGTATAGCCCCCATACAAATATACCCCAAAATTTTAGGTTTTTCATAAAAACGTCATTGTTTTTTATTGTAGGAAGTTCAAACTTAGTATTAATTATGTCTATGATAGTCCCAATAAAATATCCCAATAGGGGTAGGACCAATAAAATTTTAGGTATAGCCCCCATATAAATTACCCAATTTTCAAGTTTTGTTTGAAAATTCAATACAATAAAGTATATACAAAGATAGGACTTAATTTAAGGTACATAAAGATTGGGTACAGGGTATCTTGCAGTCGAGCATACTCGACTCAACGTTCTTTCTTGTCATTTTTGACTAGTTTTTTTTTTTGTTTTTGCTTCTCATTACATTTCTCTCATACATTTCCGCAATTATTTTTGTATTCTGAGTAAAGAAACAAAACCACCGTACACTTATATCGCCAGAGCCAGTTCATCCAATCGAAGCACCTGTCAAGCCCAGTGCAATCGTTTGTACTAAATGCATCTGACTATATCGATGTCTTTATATAACTGGTATAGCTCGTGATTCATGCGAATACGGTACTCGTTGTACACTCTGAAAAACGTTCCCAACGCTGATTTGTCCGCCTCAGACATGACCCATGTTTCTGCGCCATACATCAGAACTGGGATAAACAACGGCAATTGCTTACCAAGACCAAAGTAGCATCGGTTAGCCGGAGTGATTCTTCCTCTGGTTTCTAAGCTGGTGTTATTGCTCTGTCTCTGTTCCCTAGTAGATGAAGTTTTTTAAAACCTCCAATTTTTCCATAGTCTTTAGGTCGTGTTAATGATCTGCGAGTAGATTCCAAGTTCTTCGTCTTGCTTTCGTTTACCTCTAGTCCCATTGAGCGGAAATTTTCTTCATATATCTTTGAAAGCCCTGCTGTCTGTACGTGGATTTTTACCGATTATATCGATGTCATCGGCAAAACATACGGCAAAACATAACGAGTAACATAGTTTGTTTCAAGAAAATATTGCTGTTCGAATCGACGTGTAGGCATTGGAGTAGTGTATGCTCCGACAGGAGATTGAAGAAGTCGCACAAAAACGTATCACCCTTACGAAAGCTTTTCTTAGTCTAAAAGGGGTCGGAGAGATTTTTACCGATCCTGAAAACGTTTTGGGTGTTTGTCAGTGTCATCATACAGAGGCGAACGATTTTTGCAAGGATACCAAGTTCATTTAGTGCTTTGAAGAACATTGATCTTATTGGCGTGTCGAAGTCGACAAAAAGGTGATGTGTATCGATTTGCTTTTCTTTGGTGTTCTCCAGGATTTGGCGTAGCGTAAATATGGAGTCGGTGGTTGACTTCTTCGGTCTATAACCGTACTGGTATTGTCCAACTATACTTGGGTGGAGAAGTGGTTCTTCTATAACATAAGTGACTCCTGGACATCTGCCACCACGTTTCCATCCGCATTTTTACAAAACGATGCTCCGGGCTTATAACATTCGATCAAACAACTGATTCTTTGATAGACCATGGTCCGCGGCAAAGTCCACTAGCCTTTCTCCATTATTATTGGTGGTGTATGGGGCAGCGCTCATAGAACTCATCTTTCTTCACATCGTCTTTAACCAATTTCGGGGCGTGTACACATATTAAGCTCGTCTACAGCCACATCCAAATATGCGTTGTCTCTCATGGCCCCTGTAGTAGATGTAGCAGGTTGCTTTTACTAGTTGTCCATTTCCAATCCATCGCATTTCCTGCATGGCTTTAATTTGTCAAGAGTTGTTTAGTTGCACCATCCCTGTTAAGGTATAGGACATTCCAGGTGCATATTTTTAAATCGTGTTCCTAAAATCGTTTTCAAGGTTTGTTATCATGGGTAGCAGATTTGACAGTAGTTGCGGTCTCCAGAATCCATGCCCATGCCTTAAGTGAAATGCTCAACACAAATAAACAAAAAATATCAAATCAAATAAAAACAATGAAAAACGTTAACTTCGGTGGAACCGAAGCTTAAATACCCGTGACACGAATCTTTAAAGAGTTTATGTGTGATCATCAGTGGCTTAGATAAAACTTTAAGATGCGAAGGATGGGGATTAAATGTCTAACACAACTCAAGTTTATACACAATATTGGTATCAAATTTTAAGCTGAAAATACACACATACTATATCATTAATTTTCTTGAAAATATTAGACAATAAGAGGTAACTTTGTATAGGGCTATACGCTATAATGGCCTGATCCGTATCATTATTAGATGTATTTTTACCCAATTTGACGTGAATATGTTCTTAAATAACACCTATTTTCTTACAAAAATGAAAAAATGGGCGGTAAGTTTGTATGGGAGCACTTTCATTTTCGAACTTAATCTAGTCGATTCCGAAATAAACTGAAGTTTAAAGTTTTAGTTATATATCTTTAAAAATAAGCGATCGTATCGCCTAAAATCAAACAGACAGATAGACGGACAGATGGACATGGCTATTTTGACTCGTCTCATCGAGCTGATTAAGAATAATATATACTTTTGCCCTTGTGGTGAGCGGGCGGTCAAGAATACTACCACAGCAGGCTCAGCTTGACGTAAGAGTGGTCTAAAGAGCGAATCCTCGATGTAAGGTTGGTCGATGGAGTGGTTTATAACGACGTAAAATCATAGAACCCGTGAGACACACACAGAACAAAGTGTACCAAATGCAATGATGGCTAGTATAAACGAAAATACTCCAGGTGGCAGCCACAGATGTGATAATCCACCCGTGGATAATTCCGCGGCAGGGGCAAGGATTCTGGAGGCCCCAACTACCGTTAGAGCATATAAAAAAGACGATACAAGGATCACGATATACGTATGTGCACCTGGAACGTCCGAACCCTTAACAGGGATGGTGCAATAGAAGAACTTACTTCCACTCTTAACAACTTCAGAGCAGACATCACTGCTATCCAGGAAATGCGATGGACTGGCCATGGTTGCATAAACTTAGCAACCTGTGACATCTACTACAGTGGTCATGAGAGGCAACACATATTCGGATGTGGCTTCGTGGTTGGTAGTAAACTACGTAGACTCGTTTTCAGGTTTACAGCTGTAGATGAACGTCTCGCCTCGATACGCATCAGAGCTAAATTTTTCAACATTAGCCTTATATGTGTACACGCCCCGACAAATGTTAAAGATGAGATGGAGAAAGACGAATTCTATTAGCGATTAGAAAGCCTCTACGATCGCTGCCCCAAGCATGACATCAAAATTTGTTCGGTGATTTCAACGCACAAATTGGGAGAGAAGAAATCTTTCGCCCTACCATCGGTAAATTTAGCCTACATGACACCACCAACAGTAATGGAGAAAGGCTAATCGACTTTGCTGCGGGCAGAAACATGATCATAAGTAGTACCAGATTCCCACATCTCGAGATCCACAAGGCAACATGGTGCAGTGGCGACCTAAGTATCCGCACCCAAATAGATCACGTGGTGATAGATGCCAGGCACTCTTTTAGCGTGCTTAATGTACGAGCGTACAGAGGTCTTAACATCGACTCAGACCACTACCTTGTCCTAGCCAAGGTACGTACTAGACTCAGCACAGCGCACGCCAAGCGAGCTACCACACAACGAAAGCTAGATGTTGGTAGGTTAAAGTCTCAGCAGACTGCCGCTGCCTTCTCAACAAGGGTCTCACATCTACTCCGAGAGAATCCCCCGGCCTCCGACTGTATAAACGACGAGTGAAAGCGTATCTCAAACTCATTAGCCACGGCAGCCAAAGAAGTTATTGGCTTTACTAGTCCTCGAAGGCAGACATGGTACGATGAGGAATGTCGCGTCGCTACTGCAGAGAAGAATATGGCACGACAAAGAACTATGCAGGTGGGAGCAACACGAGCTGTTGTTGAGCGATATAGGGAGAAACGGAGAGAGGAAAAACGCCTTATCAGACGGAAGGAACGAGAACTGGAAAGGCGTGAAGTGGAGGAGATTGAAATGATGGGTAGCAGAAACGAGGCCAGTGGTATTTATCAAAAAATCAAACGTATGACCGATGGTCATAAGCAAGGAGCTTCGTTCTTTAAGGATGAACAAGGAAACATGGTAGCAGATGTCCAGGAATCACTAAGGCTATGAAGGTTCCACTTCTCTACCCTACTTGGTTGCGATGACGGGAACAATACCGCTGGTGGAGATGATGAAAATCTGGGTCCTCCGGCCGATGATGGGATTCCTGTGGAGCTACCGAATTACCCGCAGAGTTATTTAAGACCGGCGGCGACGAGTTAATTGGATGTATGCATCAACTCTTGTGCAAAATATGGTCTGGTGAGCGTATGCCTGATGACTCGAACCTAAGTGTCCTGTGCCCAGTCTTTAAGAAAGGAGACCCTGCAGTCTGCGCAAACTATCGCGGAATAAGTCTCCTCTCTATCGCGTACAAAATACTATCTGGCGTAATATGCAATAGACTGAAACCGTACGTAGGACGTATAGTTGGACAGTACCAGTGCGGTTTTAGACCAAAGAAGTCAACCAGCGACTCCAGTTTTACGCTGCGACAAATCCTGGAAAAAAACCAAAGAGAAGCAAATCGACACACACCACCTATTCGTCGATTGCAAAGCCGCTTTCGACACGCCAATCAGATCAAAGTTTTTCGAAGCATTGACTGATCTTAAAATCCCGTCAAAAATTGTTCGCCTCTGTATGATGACGCTGGAAAACACCCAAAGCGTTGTCAGGGTCGGAAAAGATCTCACCGACCCCTTTGACACCAAGAGAGGTTTCAGACAGGGTGATGCGTTGTCGTGCGACTTTTTCAACCTCCTATTG
This sequence comes from Leucophenga varia, assembly GCA_018903435.1. Taxonomy (NCBI): domain Eukaryota; kingdom Metazoa; phylum Arthropoda; class Insecta; order Diptera; family Drosophilidae; genus Leucophenga; species Leucophenga varia. Next base: position 236,084 of record JAEIFJ010001288.1, on the reverse strand, counting down.
GAGTACATTCTGATGCAGTGCCCAAACGTCGCCCGGAAGGGCAATATTTTCTATAAAGAAACTATGCTGCTCGCATATGCCGACGACATAGATATTATCGGCAAAAATGCTCGAGCGATCACCGGCGCGTTCTCAGACATCGAAAAAAAATGTCGTCCTATGGGACTGACGGTCAACGAGAACAAGACGAAGTACTTGGTATCAGCTCGCAGGCAATCTGCACGTCGCAGACGGTCTTTGAGTACAGGGAACTTCAGCTTTGAGGCTGTAGCAAACTTCATCTATTTGGGCTCAGATGTAAACAACAACAACATCATCAGTCAGGAGATTAAACGAAGAATCAGATGCGAAGTAGAGTGCTATCCAGAAAAACAAAGATTAAACTCGACAAGACGCTGATAATGCCGGTCCTGATATATGGCTCGGAAGCATGGGTTGTGACAGAATCGGATAAGTCGGTGATGGGCGTATTTGAGAGGAAGATACTTCGGAGAATCTTTGGTCCAGTTAGAGTGGAAAATGACATCCGTATGCGCACGAACGATGAGCTGTACGAGCTATATGCTGACATCGACATAGTCAGGAACATCCAATACAAAAGGCTGTTCTGGGCTGATCACCTGTGTCGGATGGACACAGAAGCTCCAGCAAGAAAAGTTTGGAAGCAAAACGTGAATCAAATCGGAGGGGCGCGGCAGAGAGGACGTCCACCGCTGCTTTGGGAGGACCAGGTCCTAGATGACATAGGCCGGATCGGAATCCCAAGATGGTATGATGCGGCACTGGATTAGAAGCGCTGGTGCCGAATCTTATGTGATGCCAAGGCCGACAATCGGCTGTATATATACGATGTCTCATTTAGAAAGAGGTTGCACACAATTAGCAAATAACTGCTCTTTTGCTACCACTAAAACATCTCAAAAGTGAAACTTAAGTGCATGATAGGCTCTGAAGGATCAAAGCCAACCAGTACAGTTAAGGAAGGACCGTAGTTTTGAATATCACGGGAATATCACTATGTCCTGGGACCCTTGAAAGGCAAAGTGTGTTGTGGCGAAAATGAAAACTGCTCACCAGCAGTTTGCGCGCAATTTGTACAGCATGATCTCCGTCTGAAACACACTGTAGAGATCAGGCAGACTTAAGAACTCTTCCACTGCCAAGTCCTCCGAGTGTACCCCGGACCCCACACCCCATCCATCTTAGACCCGTCGGTGTAGAGCGACGAACCAGCTTCACTTGCCAACAGCTTCGCCATCCAGTCTGGCCGTGGAGGTATTGTGGTCGGGATTTTGGATAAAACAGCACTATGACCATAGCTTAGTGAGGTCCACAAGCCTTTTTCTTAAAATCGAACAGCGCTGATCGAGGCCATCTGCTTGATGATTAGGTCAATGGGTAACAGGTTTAGCATTTCATTTAGGGCCTCGGAGGAACAATTTCTAATTGCCCCAATGACCCCAATACAAGCAGATCTCTGTACTCTAGATAACTTTTGGATGTTATAGCTGTTTCTAAGAGCCGGCCACCAGGCCAGAGCTCCATAACAAAGAATCAGGCGTACTACAGTGTATAGCTTTAAGACCATTTTCGTTTAGAGTCATCATCTACGACCGAACAGTTTGAAACACGAGTAGAAAGCAAACGTTGCCTTCTTTACTCGTTCCTGGATGTTGTCTTTCCAGTTAAGTATGGGATCTAAGATAAGATCTTAAAATCGTACAGCGCTGATCGAGGCCATCTGCTTGATGATTAGGTCAATGTGTAACAGGTTTAGCATTTCATTTAGGACCTCGGAGGGACAGGTTCTAATTGCCCCAATGACCCCAATACAAGCAGAACTCTGTACCTTAGATAACTTTTGGATGTTGTAGCTGTTTCTAAGAGCCGGCCACCAGGCCAGAGCTCCATAAGATGCTCCTAACTGATCGTCTGTAGCATCTTAGGGATGATGTAATCGGAATCCGGACTCTTATATGGCGAAAAGTGTCAATAGCCCAGTGTGTCCTATCTATTGAACAGACTTACCTAGCTACTTGTTCGGCCCTGGCGGTTCAGATGGGATGCAACTACTGCAACCTGGGAAATGAACGTCCATAAGGATATCAAGAGATTCAGTCAGTGTTTCTGTGGCAGTGCCATCAGATTTCTGCAACAGAAACATGTTGGCATGTCGCTTTGCCATCAGCTTGCTTAACCTGGCTGACTTTATAATATTTTGTATAGTTCGCAGAATGTTTGCCAGGACCTTCTTCGCTGCGCAAACTGCTTTTTTCTAACTATGCAAGCCATCTTTGTAGGGTTGTCACTGTTTAGTGAAGTAGCACTCATTAAAGGTTCTCCTAGATTCCTTCCTGAGTTTCTGAGGTCACTGTTCAACCATGGAGGTACCTATTTTCTAGCATGGCGGACAGGCCTCAAAGGCTCTGTTAAGTGTTTTTTTTTCAAATAATAGAGAGCCTTCCTCTAATACTTTGATTGACGCAAAATGATAAACGGGAAATTCCCTAAAGCCAGTTTGGGTGATTCTGCAGAATCTGCTCCAGTCTTCGAGCCTCGATTTCTTCCCATTTATCACTGACTTTCCGAATTTACATCTTTCGTTGGCGATGCCAAGTACAGAGTGTCCTTTCTGTCTGACTAACTGAAAATACCCGTTCACACTTTGTGTAACGGGTATTAAAGAAGGAAAATCGTTAGCTTCGCTGGAACCGAATCTGAAATATATATATATATATATATATATATATATATATATATATATGTATATATATACAACATATATACTGTATATATACTATATTTATTTATGGCCATTACAGCTTATTATAAGCCTGGGCACCACTTAGGGTATTAACCCAGCTGCTATGGTCCAATGCCACTCGATACCAATTCCATATCCCAATTTTCCGGACGTCCTTCAGGATTTAAGATTTTACGAAGAGTTTTCTCTCAAACGTTCCCAACGCCGATTTGTCCGCCTTTGTCATAACCCATGTTTCTGCGCCATACATCAGAACTGGAATAATCACCATCTTGTAGAGTTTGATTTATGTTGTTCTGGATAAGATTCACCTTCGCATTTGCTTACCGAGACCAAAGTAGCATCGGTTAGCCAAAGTAATTCTTCGTCTTATTTCTAAGCTGGTGTTATTGCTCTTGTTTTTTTGTGATCCCAAGTAGACGAAGTTTTCTACAACCTCTTACAACATAGAAAATATTGCTGGTCAAATCGATGTGTGTGCGCTTGATTTGAATTTACTCCAACAGGAGAATGTAAAAGTCGCACGACAACGCATCATCCTGTCTGGAAGCCTTTCTGGGTGTCAAAGAGGTCGAAGAAATTTTTACCCGACTCTGACAACGCTTTAGTGTTTGTCAGCGTCATCATTCAGAGGCGAACGATTTTCCTGGACATCTGTCACCACGTTTCCATGCGCATCTTTACAGAACGATGATCCGGGCTTATAACCTTCGGTTGAACGCATGATTCTTTGATAGAATTTTCGACCTCATTTCTGTCGCACATCATCTCAACTTCCTCCAGCTCACGCCTTTCTAGATCTTTCTTTTTGCGTTTGAAGAGGCGTTTTTCCTCTATTCGTTTTTCTAGATATCGGCCAACAACAGCTCGTTTTGCTCCTGCTTGCTTATAGGCAATATTCTTTTATGCCGTAGCAATGCGACATTCCTCATCATACCAAGTTTGTCAACCTCTTTGGCCGCCGTACCTAATGAGTTGGAGATATGCTTCCACTGATCGTCTATACAGTCGGATGCCGGAGTAGTCTCTCTAAGCAGTAGAGACCCCCTTGTAGAGAAAGCCTACCAACCGTTTTTCCGAAAGTTTGCAACGCATTAAAGGAGTCATCGCAGACCCCATAAAGTATATATATTCTTTTAAGCTCGATGAGACGAATCGATTTTTGCATGAAAATAGATATTATTTATGAATATATATCACTCCGAGTTGGGTAAAAACATTTCTGATGTCATCCAATGTCAAATCCAAGGTGCAACGCCCATTTTTAGGCATAGCCCCCATACAAAGATACCGCCCATTTTCGAGTATTTGTATGAAATATAGGTATTATTAATGAATATATTCACTCCAAAATGGGTAAAAATACTTCTTATGTCATCCAATGTCAAATCCAATGAGTTACCTCTATTTTTAGGTATTGCCCCTATACAAACCTACCGTTCATTTTCGGGTCTTTGTATGAAAACTTTTATTATTTTTGAATGAATTCGATAAAAATTTTATAAATTCAATTCCAATGTCCACCGCAGTGAACACTACGATATGGTAAGGATCGGGCTAATATAACATAAAGCCTCCATACAAATTTGACCAAATTCATCGTGAAATTTAATCTATAAACTATTAAAAGTGTTGTCTAACGGGTATTTCAGCTTCGGTTCCACCGAAGTTAACGTTTTTCCTTGTTTTTTTAATATATTTTTAGTAAATGGGCTATTTCAACTTAAATACCAAAGTAAAAGTTTTTTCATGTTATGTTTTCTCAAAATATATAAATGTTGACAACTATTAAAAGATGTTCATTTTAACAAATGAGCAAAATTTAATGCATCCCTATCATTAAAATAGTGAAATGCGCATGAGCCTACAATCCAAGAAAAGCTTTAATTTACATAAAAACTTCAAAAAGGAAGTAACAACATTTTATATCGACATACGGTGCCGATTACCCTAAAAAAGCTTTTTCTCTTATCAACATTTTTTGTAAGCTTTCCTTCCTCTCTTATAACTGGAAAAACTCATGTTTTTTTTAGATAGTCTTAACTTAATCGTTTATCTGTCAAATTGAATTTTCTACTTTCTCTGAGCTCTTAAAAAGTGTGGAATACCTTAATGCGTCAACTTATATTTTCTTACGTAAAACGTTTATTATAATAATATATTAATATTTTGGTAAAAATATAATAATTTATATTATATTAATTATAGTGGAATGAAAAATATTGTGTCATTGGAATTTCAATATTTTAGAAGTGTAAATCTAATTTGTAAAATATGTAGCCTTTTTCCCCTTCTTTCCTTGCCGTACGCGATTGGTTCCAGTTTCGATTCTTTTCTGCGTAATTACTTCAAGTTTTTCATTTCATTTTCAATTTGAAGTGCATAAAATCGAAAAAAAAAACAATAGTTGTTTGTGCCTAAATAGTCCGCATTTCCGTTTTAATGAAATGTATGTGTTGTTTTTTATATATTTGTATTGGTAAAAGTGGATACATAATAAAAATTAAAGCAAAAGCGTTTATAATATGTATACCTACAAACTCGAATATATAAACTAAATTGTATTCCAAAAGAGATTTCTATTATTAAATCTTTATAAAATTACGTAGGTAAGTAAATACTATACATAATATTTAAAATGTTAAATCATGCATATATACATACATATCAATTTATTCATACATATCTACATACATCTGTAACCATTTCTATTATGTATTGAGTATTTATGTATGTATATACATACATTTTTATTTATGTATTTTTTTTTTTTGTTGGTTTGTGGAATTTTTTTTAGACAGAGGATGGATCATTTAAAAAGTTATTGTGTTAGTCCTACTCAGGGTCATTTCGAGGAGGTTGGCTAAATTGAGGATAGATTTTTTTATATGAATGCTCGAAATTTTTATGTTTTATGTTTTATGTTTATATATATAAATATATATATATATATGTATATATATATATATATATATATATATATATATATATATGTATATATGTATATATATATATATATATATATATATATATATATATATGTATATATGTATATGTATATACATATATATATATATATATATATATATATATATATATATATATTATTGTACATATTATTAGGCTCACGACAGAATGCGGGAAAATAATATATTTCGTGTTAAACTGCTGCACAGCAGAATATGTTAAAAAATTTTTATTAAACTAAAAGGCCTTATCTTTTCAAACAGTGATTCCATTTTAATGTTTTCTAAGGTTGTTGGAACGAGTAATGAACTTTAATATATTATGTACATTTGGTTGGTAAACTGGCATTAGTTAATCAGTTAATTAAAGCGATGTACTATAACTAAAAATTTAAAATAAATAGAAAATGACGATCTTCAGAAAAAAAAGTTTTATATCTAATAACAAAAATCGAATGTTATCGACAATAAACAATTACTTTATTCTCAAAAACTGTAGAAAAGCGATTCAAATTTATTTTTTTCGAGGAATGCAAGTTTCTATCTACAGTAGATTATTTTGAAGTTCTAATGCTTATTATTATTATTGCTTTATGGGGTAATTGTACTGCTACCTGATAGATATATTGTACACCCTTACTTGCTAAATTTCTGAATCTAGCCCTATTCTTTGAATGAATCTAATCATTTTCATAGGTTCGGTCTTCCTAACCTGCTCTACGGAGAGTGTGTGCCCTCCTAACAATGACATTCTGTTTCTGGACGTAGCTACACATTCTGATAGTATATGGATAGGTGTTTCCTCCATACTACCACAGAATCTGCACTCAGAAGAGCTTGCTACACCCATTACATGTAGGTGTTTCCTGAGTCTGCAGTGACCTGTTTAGAGCCCTATCATGATCTTTAGCTGAGTTCTATTCAGCTTAACCAACGCTTTGGTAGTCTAAGATTTGAATCCCTCTATTAGCAATTTTGCCTGTCGCATGCCCCGCTTTAAAGTCCAGGGTTCATCCCTGGCACGTTTTCTGTCATTACGTATTGTGTCATTAAGTGAGTGGCTTCCAATGGGGCAATATGTTTCTGGGCCTATTAAAGGAGTTGCGGCCCCCTTCCTGGCTAGAGCGTCTGCTTGCTCGTTGCCTGGGATTTTAGTATGTCCTGGTTCCCACAATAGTTCTACTCTGTTGCTCTGTCCTAGTACATTTAGGGTGGCTATATCCTCTTGTACTAGTTTAGATTTTACTGTGTCTGACTGCAGCGCTTTAAGGGCTGCCTGACTATCTGACAGTATTGCTATATCGCAGTTGTTATAGTTCCAGCCAATATTGATCTGTGCGCATCGAATTATGGCGCAGATCTCTGCCTGGAAGATGCCGGTGTATTTGCCCAGGGATTCCCATACTTCGGTTCTTGGGCCAGCTACACCCAAACCGGCGCCTTCGTCGGTGAGTGAACCGTCTGTATACCACTTGATAGTTCTAATACTTGGGTACCTATATATGTTATGTTTACAATTTGTTGATAAAAATTGTATAAGTTTTTGAACTATTTTGATTATAAAACAAGCAAAAACGTTAACTTCGGTAGCGCCGAAGCTCAAATACCACCCACATGAAACTTTAATCATTTTCTTGAAAAAAAAAAAAAAACTAGAAGGTGAGTTTGTATGGGGTCTATATGTTATAGTGGCCCGATCCTTGTCATATCGGTAGCATATTCATACGATAACAGTAGAAGTGATTTTACCCATATTGGAGTGAATATATCCATAAATATATATATATATATGTATATATGTATATATATATATATATATATATGTATATATATATATATATATATGTATATATATATATATATATATATATATATATATATATATGTATATATATATATATATATATATATATATATATATATATATATATGTATATATGTATATGTATATATATATATATATATATATATATATTGTACATATTATTAGGCTCACGACAGAATGCGGGAAAATAATATATTTCGTGTTAAACTGCTGCACAGCAGAATATGTTAAAAATTTTTATTAAACTAAAAGGCCTTATCTTTTCAAACAGTGATTCCATTTTAATGTTTTCTAAGGTTGTTGGAACGAGTAATGAACTTTAATATATTATGTACATTTGGTTGGTAAACTGGCATTAGTTAATCAGTTAATTAAAGCGATGTACTATAACTAAAAATTTAAAATAAATAGAAAATGACGATCTTCAGAAAAAAAAGTTTTATATCTAATAACAAAAATCGAATGTTATCGACAATAAACAATTACATTATTCTCAAAAACTGTAGAAAAGCGATTCAAATTTATTTTTTTCGAGGAATGCAAGTTTCTTTCTACAGTAGATTATTTTGAAGTTCTAATGCTTATTATTATTATTGCTTTATGGGGTAATTTTAATGCTACCTGATAGATATATTGTACACCCTTACTTGCTAAATTTCTGCTAGCCCTATTCTTTGAATGAATCTAATCATTTTCATAGGTTCGGTCTTCCTAACCTGCTTTACGGAGAGTGTGTGCCCTCCTAACAATGACATTCTGTTTCTGGACGTAGCTACACATTCTGATAGTATATGGATAGATGTTTCCTCCATACTACCACAGAATCTGCACTCAGAAGAGCTTGCTACACCAATTACATGTAGGTGTTTCCTGAGTCTGCAGTGACCTGTTTAGAGCCCTATCATGATCTTTAGCTGAGTTCTATTCAGCTTAACCAACGCTTTGGTAGTCTTAGAGTTGAATCACTCTATTAGCAATTTTGCCTGTCGCATGCCCCGCTTTAAAGTCCAGTGTTCATCCCTGGCACGTTTTCTGTCATTACGTATTGTGTCATTAAGTGAGTGGCTTCCAATGGGACAATATTAGCAATTTGCCTGTCGCATGCCCCGCTTTAAAGTCCAGTGTTCATCCCTGGCACGTTTCCTGTCATTACGTATTGTGTCATTAAGTGAGTGGCTTCCAATGGGGCAATATGTTTCTGGGCCTATTAAAGGAGTTGCGGCCCCCTTCCTGGCTAGAGCGTCTGCTTGCTCGTTGCCTGGGATTTTAGTATGTCCTGGTTCCCACAATAGTTCTACTCTGTTGCTCTGTCCTAGTACATTTAGGGTGGCTATATCCTCTTGTACTAGTTTAGATTTTACTGTGTCTGACTGCAGCGCTTTAAGGGCTGCCTGACTATCTGACAGTATTGCTATATCGCAGTTGTTATAGTTCCAGCCAATATTGATCTGTGCGCATCGAATTATGGCGCAGATCTCTGCCTGGAAGATGCCGGTGTATTTGCCCAGGGATTCCCATACTTCGGTTCTTGGGCCAGCTACACCCAAACCGGCGCCTTCGTCGGTGAGTGAACCGTCTGTATACCACTTGATAGTTCTAATACTTGGGTACCTACATATGTTATGTTTACAATTTGTTGATAAAAATTGTATAAGTTTTTTGAACATATTTTGATTATAAAACAAGCAAAAACGTTAACTTCGGTAGCGCCGAAGCTCAAATACCACCCACATGAAACTTTAATCATTTTCTTGAAAAAAAATAAAAAAACTAGAAGGTGAGTTTGTATGGGGTCTATATGTTATAGTGGCCCGATCCTTGTCATATCGGTAGCATATTCATACGATAACAGTAGAAGTGATTTTACCCATATTGGAGTGAATATATCCATAAATATGAACTATTTTTATACAAAATCTGAGAAATGGGCGCTAGGTTTGTATGGGGGGTGGCACTTTTCTTTTGATACTGGATGCCATTCTAAATAATAACAATTTTCATACAAAAAATCGAAAAAAATGGTAAGTTTGCATGGAGGGCTATATCTGAAAATGGGCGTGGCACCTTGATTCTGACATACAAACTGCCTATTAGCACAAAAAGCTTAAGTTTAAAGTTTCAGGTCAATATATTTAATACTTTCTGAGAAAAACGCATGGCAAAAGACGAACAGGCAGACAGACGGACATAGCTAGTTCGATTCGTCTCGTCGAGCTGATCAATAATATATATACTTTATGGGGTCTCCGATGCCTTCTTTAATGCGTTACTAACTTTCCGACAAACTGATAATACCTTCACACTATGTGTGGCAGAGTAAAAAAATAATAAAGGTAAAAAATACAAGTGTTATGTTATAGAAATCATACATATTTCACGTTTTAATTATAATTTATTGCTCTTTCCATCAATACTAGTTTAAATCTTAAAACTTATGTAGATTGATAGTGACGTTAACTTCGGTAGAACCGAAGCTTAAATACCCGTCACACAAATTTTAAAATAGTTTATGTGTAATCAACAGTGGCTTATATATAATTTCGAGTTGGGATGGATGGGGATCAATGGCCTGATGCAACTCAAGTTTATACACAGCATTGGTATCAAAATTTAGGATAAAAATACAAATATAACAAGTAAAGGTAAGTTTGTATAGGGCTATATGTCAAAGAGGCTATACCTAAAAATGGGTGTGGCACCTTGATTTTGACATTGGATGACATAAGTGTGTTTTTTTTTCAATTTAGAGTTAATACATGCGTAAATAAGACCAATTTTCATACAAAAATTCTGAGAAAACTGCATCGCAACAGACAGACACACAGGCAGACGGACATGGCTAAATCGATTCGCCTCATCGAGCTGATTAAGAATATATATACATTATGGGGTCTCCGACGACTCATTGAATACGTTACAAACTTTCGTACAAACTGATTATACCCCTATACAATATATGTAACGGGTATAAATATTAGAATTACATACTAAGTGTTTCAAGATAACAAATTTAAAACATCATATCTTTTAAGTAATTTAATTTTGAAAAATAATAATAATAAAATAATACAATATAGTTGTTTGGATACACTACTATTTAAAAATGATCTCCAATACATTTTTATACCCGTTACACATAGTGTAAACGGGTATATTCAGTTTGTCAAAAAGTTTGTAACGCATTGAAGGAGGCATCGGAGACCCCATAAAGTATATATATTCTTGATCAGCTCGATGAGACGAATCGATCTAGCAATGTCCGTCTGTCTGTCTGTCCGTCTGTTTGTTGCTATGCGATCTTTTCGATGAAGATATAAAGATATTGGGCTGAAATTTTAAACTTAAGCTTTTCTCGGCAACGACTATGTTAAGTTCGAAAATGAGAGTGCCACGCCCATTTTTAGGTATAGCCCACATACAAACTTATCGATTTTTTTCGATTTTTTTTTTTAAATAGTACTTATTTATGAATGTACTCGCTCCCAATTAGGTAAAAACATTTTTTTGGTCATCCAGGGTCAAAACCAAGACGACACGCCCATGTAACGGGTATTTCAGCTTCGGTTCCACTGAAGTTAACGTTTTCCCTTGTTTTAGAATAAAATTGACAAAAAAATTTACATCAAAAGTAACAAAAAAACAAGGAAAAACGTTAACTTCGGTGGAACCGAAGCTGAAATACCCGTTACATGGGCGTGGCGTCTTGGTTTTGACCCTGGATGACAAAAGAAATGTTTTTACCTAATTGGGAGCGAGTACATTCATAAATAATTACTATTTTTAAACAAAAAATCGAAAAAAATCAGTAAGTTTGTATGGGGGCTATACCTAAAAATGGGCGTGGCACTCTCATTTTCGAACTTAACATAGTCGTTGCCGAGAAAAGCTTAAGTTTAAAATTTGAGCCAAATATCTTTATATCTTCATCGAATAAATCGCATAGCAACAAACAGACGGACAGACTGACAGACGGACAGACGGACAGACAGACAGACGGACATGGCTAGATCGATCCGTCTCATCGAGCTGATCAAGAATATATATACTTTGTGGGGTCTCCGATGCCTCCTTCAATGCGTTACAAACTTTTTGACAAACTGAATATACCCGTTTACACTATGTGTAACGGGTATAAAAACAGACGCCAAGTGCCAAAACTTTTCAATGCTAGTCCGTTTTTATAGCGAATCTAACGGTACATTCTAAAAAGAGCATTGAAACTTTGAGCACGTGTTCATTTACTGAGCGCAGTATGAATACACTAAAATAAGAAGCGCCTTTAGATCAATCGCAAATTTTTGTTTGTCCAAAAGCTGAAATAAATTTTAATGGATTTTGAAGATAAAGGAATTTATTTAATGTCTTTAATTAAAGCTAAGCCATTTTGTGATATTGTTCTTGTTAAACAAGTATATAAGTGGTGACCATTGTTTAATATGTATTATATGTCTCTTTTTATACCCGTTACACATAGTGTAAACGGGTATATTACGTTTGTCCGAACGTTTGTTAAGCTTTAAAGGAGGCATCGTAGACCCTATTATGTATGTATATATATTTTTGATCAACTCATTGAGACAATTCGATTTAGCAATGTTCGTCTGTCTGTCTGTCCGTCTGTCTGTTGCGATGCGTTTCTAAGATATTGACATAATATTTTGAGCTTAAGCTTTTTTTTGGTCCTAGGCAGTTTGTATGTCAGAATCAAGGTGCTACGCCTATTTTTAGGCATATCCCTCATACAAATTTACCGCCCATTTTCGAGTTTTTGTATGAAAATAGGTATAATATATGAATACATTCGCTCTAAATTGAGTAAAAACACTTCTTATGTTATCCAATGTCAAATCCAAGGTGCCACGCCCATTTTTAGTCATGGGCCCCATACAAAGTAACCGCCCATTTTCGAGTTTTGTATGAAAACATTTATTTTTTTCTGAATGAATCTAATTAAACTTTGGTATTATGTTATTTTTGAACTCTAAATTTAATATGAATTATGCGTACAATAGTCCAAGCGAAATATGGCAACAGGGGTATAGCCCCTATACCAATTTAATTAAGTTTTACTTTTATATTTTAGTGTATATTTCTTTCCAATCAGCTTCAGTTATAAAGACCAAAAATTTAAAGAACCACTGTCTGAACTAAGTGTTTCTGAATGAATTTTTACATTGATTCCGAAATCGTGTTCAGAGTTGTTTCATCTCCTACTCATAATATAATATCCTAAAAACTTAAAAAGTCGTTTTTAAGGTTTTTAGTTTATCTCGCAGATCCTGGGTGATGAAATAATTCTGAGCACAGATTCATAATCAGATCACCTATATCCTTTGTATACACTACGTCAAGTGTCTGGTTCTAAAGTGCTATTCTTATATTTGTATTTTATACACGTTACACATAGTGTGACGGGTATTATCAGTTAGTCAGAAAGTTTGTAACGCATTAAAGGAGACATCGTAGACCCCATAAAGTATATATTCTTGATCAGGTCAACGAGACGAATCGGAATATCCATGCCCGTCTGTCTGTTTGACGCTTTGCGATTCATTCGCTTAGTTGTGAATATATATAACTACAAATTTAAACTCTAGCTTTTCTCGGCGACGACTAGGTTAAGTTCAAAAATTAAAGTGCCCCCATACAAAGTTACGCCCATTTTTGAATTTTTGTATGAAATTAGGTATTATTTATGAAAAATTCACTCCAAATTGAGTAAAAATGCTTTTTATGTCATCCAATATAAAAAGCAACGTACCATGCCCATTTTTAGGTATAGCCCCCAAACAAATTTACCGCCCATTTTTTAATTTTTGTAGGAAAATTGGTGTTATTTATGAATGTATTCACTTTAAATTGGGTAAAAACACATCTTCTATGTACACACCACCGATAAGATACGGATCGGGCCATTATAACATAAAGTTACCTCTTATTTTCTAATATTTCCAAGAAAATTATTGATATAGTATGTCTGTATTTTCAGCTTAAAATTTGATACCAATATTGTGTATAAACTTGAGTTGTGTCAGACCATTGATCCCCACCCATCCCATCTTGAAGTTTTATCTAAGCCACTGATGATCACACATAAACTCTTTAAAGATGGGTGTGACGGGTATTTAAGCTTCGGTTCCACCGATGTTAATGGTTTTCCTTGTTTAACTTAAACTTAGACATAACGAGACCTAACCGTCAAACATAAGCAATAACAACTAAATATTACAGGAGAATGAGTTTTTTTTATTTATTAATTCCCTTAGAGTATATATTTCAAAACTTATATATACATATTTAAGGAAACGTGTCATAAATGTAATAAATGCATGCTATGTTATTGTTATGACAATTTTTGGCGTTTACGTCTGTTTTCGCGGGCACTGTTAGAAGGTTGTTTGTTGTTATGACGCTAACGCTTAATGTTTAAGTAATAAAATATTTAAGTTGTTCAAAATTTACATATACTAGTAAATATGCCCGGCCAAGCTCGAATGCAACGTAAAGTTGTTTTTTTTGCCCGCAAGTCATAATTTTCGTCGCTCCTATATACCTAAATATCAAGATTTTGGGTTTTTTTCTTAATTGTGGCCACGCCCTCCGCCCATCTTATTTATGGATCATACTTCTTACATTCCTATTAAAATGTACTATAAGTTTTATTCCTGTAGCCGATTTTTCCAATCCTATTAAAATGTACACTGAGTTTTATTTCTGTGGTTTCAACTATTTTTCCAAAACAAATACAGTAAATTTCAAAATTCACGTTTATTAAATCCTTACGATGATAAACTTGCTGATTTTGATAAGGATTGAGTAAACATCACCTAAAGACGTTAACTATTTTTTTTATAGAATTAATTTATTCGTTAAAGCAGCGTTCGACAAAATTGTTTCTGCATTTTTCTTTCTTTTTTTTTTTTTTTTGACAATTTTGTTTATTAGCGTTAAGCATTCCATTAAAGGAACTTTAAACACATGCAGTGAAAAACAAGAAAGTATGACAGGAATATTAAAATTATGTTAATTTAAAATATTATGAATAGGAGCCTACTGCCGAGTAGGTAAGTCATCTGGGTGGAACCTCTTGAGGCGCCTTCTGCATGTGTTGATAGCGAGAGCTGATGCCAACGGGTTGATGTGATCTCGTAGGCGATCATTGTACCTGGAACTGTGTCGATTTATTTCATCAAAGACTGATGGTACATTTAAGTCTTTTCTTATGACTGTGTTGTGAACATACCACGGCGTATTGCAGATATAGCGTAAAGTTTTATTTTGCATTGTTAGTACACGTTTAATTTGTGTTTTCGTAGCGGTGCCCCATATTTGTAGTCCATATCTCCATGATGGCGCAATAACCATTTTATATATGAGCAACTTATTGCTTAGGCGCAGTTTGTTCGATGGACGTAGAAGCCAGTTAAGTTTTTTTCAGTTTAGATCGGCAAGTACCGATTATCATTGTTATGTGTTTGTTCCAAGTAAGTCGTTTGTCCAACACCATCCCCAAGTATTTAACGAAGTTAGCCTGAGGTATATTTGCGTTGTTGAATGTGATTGCGGGGCATGTGCCTCTTTTCAGCGTGAAAAGATTTTGAGCTATTTATTTTAATGTTCAAACGATTAGCCCAAATAAGAAAACGGTCTAAATAATCTTAAAGGTTTTCTGAAGCTTCAACAGGGCAACTTGAATTAGCCATAATAACCGTATCATCAGCATACGTAGCCAGCAGCATATCAGTGCCCACCGGTTTTGGCATGTCTGCAGTATACAGTGAGTATAGAGTTGGGCTCAATACACTACCTTGAGGTACTCCAGCACATATTGGCCTTATCGACGAGTAGACACCTTTTACTGCTACCTGGAAGCAGCGGCCCAATAAGAATGATTTTAAGACGAGAAAATGAGCTGTTGGTAAGTTCGTTTTGATCTTTTGCATCAAACCTTCATGCCACACGCGATCAAATGCCTGATGATGCACAACTCTGTGGACTTGTTCTGGTGCGACATGTTGGTGTCTGAATCCAAACTGGCACTCAGGAATGATACTCCGTTCTTTTAATATAATCAGTATTCTTCTGCATTTTTCAAATTCGATTACCACGAAGAAACTTTCTCATGTAACAGAACAATATATAGTCTATGTACATCCTGAAATTCCATTTTATCTATTATTATTATTTAAATTGCGCTGTCCTCATTGCCATTTAAATTTTTTATTTTTCTATATTTATATTGTTGTTACTTTTCTCATTGAAAATTGTTCTGTTAAAATTCAAAATATAATGTAGAGGTCGATAAATAAATATATAACATTCTTTCTAGTAGTATTTTTAAAAATGCGTATGCCTGGTATTTCAATATTACTTTACGCAAATTATAGCGTCTTAAACTTTTTTTTTTGGTGGACCTTTTTTCGGATTAGTCAATAAACTTGTTTTGCACTATGTATGACATGTATAATATAATAAAAAATCTTAAGAATTTTTTTGGTCGCAAAGTGTAATTCATGTATAAATATTTTAAATATATCAACAATAAATTGCCATATTTCTTTTTTTTTTACAGATTTTGTTACAAGAAAAATATTCAGATATGTGATTTTAAGGTACCTTTCGCAACGTAACACACAAACTATACAAACGAACATAAAAAATAATAAACATTAAGTAAATCATTGCCTTTTAAAAACCTTGCAAGCAAAAATTCATCGAAAAAAGTGATTTTGTTATATGTAGTAATATTTAAATGCACAAACAATACATAAGCAATAATTAAAATTATATATAATATTTGTGTGTAAAATCATATTTAACATGTGGTAGGAAATAGAATCTTGAAATCAAATGAAGAACTAAAAAAATGTGTGCTAATACCAGTGCCTCTCCTCATTTTTATGATACTCGAAAAACTAAGAGTGAAAATTAAGAACGACTATTAACAACTTCCAAATATAATAATTGGCGACATGTTCATAACGTGATTTGTTTCAGCGCATTGAAAATATATAAGTATAAGGTAAGGTATTTCGAAATCGATTACATTATATGTATAGTATATCTAACTACTCTTTTTATACCTGCCACACAGTGTGTATTGTAAATTCAGTTTGTCTGAAAGTTTGTAGCGCATTAAAGGAGACATCGTAGACCCCATAAAGTATTTATATTCTTGATCAGCTCGACGAGACGAATAGATGTAGCTATGTCCGTCTGTCTTTCTCTCTTTCCCTCCTTCCGTCCGTCCGTCTGTATTTATGCGTTTTGTTCGCTTAATTTTAAAGATATTAACCTGAAATTCAAAACTTAAGCTTTTAAGTTCAAAGAAGTTCAAGTGTTAAAATCAAAGTGCCACGCTCATTTTGAGGTATAGCGCCCATACAAATTTACGGTTTTTTTTCGATTTTTTTTTATGAAAACTGTTAATATTTATTCATTCCAAATTGAAAAAATTAAAAATAGTAGTTATTTATTATATTCCCTCTACTGATATTATAAGGATCAGCCCATTAAAACATATAGTCCCTATACAAACTCACCACCCATTTTAAAATTTTTTTCCAATAAAATGTTTTTACTTTATCCTTAGGTTAAAATTTTATCCCATTCTTGTGTCTAAACTTTGGTTGTATCGGATTATTGACTCCAAGCCATCCATTTTCCAAATTTTTCCTAAGCCACTGATGATTATAAATAAACTAAGCCAAGATGTGGCGGGTATTTGAGCTTCGGTTCCACCGAAGTTAACGTTTTTCTTTGCTTTTTAAATAACTAAGATGTCTTAACTGTGTGGGTACAATCTGGACAAGAAAGTGATATCTGCTAAAACATTTATTTATTATTAAAGGGTTATAGGGGCTAAAGCGCAAACACATCAGGTATTTGCATTTACAAATATTTAGGAATGTACAAATCAACCTTAAACTGACAATGCTGGGAAGCATGAGAATCAGAAAAGCATGATTAACAGCGTGAATGTTGCAGTTCATCATTAATGATATTTTTGAGATATTTCGGAGTAGCACTCACTTAAGCGATACCCCTATAATTCAAGATATCAGACTTACTTTTTAAACTTTTTGACTATCTTATACATATATGTTGTATGCCGATTGTTGGCCTTGGCAGCACGTAATGACTCGCATTCACGTCTTGCTTATCCATCCGACACAGGTGATGAGCCCAGGAAAGCCTTTTGTATTGGATGTTTCTAAGTCAATGACAGTATATAGCTTGTACAGATTGCCAAAGATTCTCCGAAGTATCTTCCTCTCAAATACGCTCAACGCCGACCTATCCGATTCTGCCATGACCTATTTTTCTGAGCCATACATTAGGACAGGCATTATCAGCGTCTTGTACAGTTAAATTTTTGTTTCTCAGTACAGAACTCTACTTCGGTGTCAAAGAGGTCGCAAAAATCTTTGCCGACCGTGACAACGCTTTGGGTGTTTGTCAGCGTCATCATTCTGATTTGATCTGATTGGCGTGTCCAAAGCGGCTTTGAAGTCTACAAATAGGTGGTGTGTGTCGATTTGTTTTTCTTTGGTTTTCTTCAGGATTTGGTGTAGTGTGAGTCTCGGGTCAATGGTCGACTTCTTCGGCCTGAAACCACACAGGTACTGTCCAACTATACTTCCTACGTACGGATTCAGTCTATTACACAATTTGCCAGATAGGATTTTGTAAACGATTGGAAGGAGACGCATTCCGTTATAGTTTGCGCAGACGGCAGGGTCTCCTTTCTTAAAAACTGGGCACAAGCCACTAAGGTCCATACCACCAGTCCATATTTTACACAACACTTGATGCATACGTATGACCAATTCCACACCGGCGGTCTTGTATAACTCTGCGGATTGTAGGCGTGCGCCTCTCGCTTTGTTATTTTTAAGCCTTTGTATAACTTCTAAGACCTCATCATAGTCTGATGGCTTCATAGGAATCCCATCATCGGTCGGAGGACCCAGTTATTCATCATCTCCGCTAGCGGTGTTGTTTCCGTCATCGCCTCCTGCATAACCTTAATGATTTTTGGACATCTGTGACCATGTTTCTTTGGTCATACGCTAGATTTTTTGGTAAAAGCCTCGGGCATCGTTTCTGCTTCCTATCATCTCAAGCTACTCCACTTCACTCCTTTCCAGTTCTCTTTTCTTCGGTCTGATCAGGCGTTATACCTCTCTCCGTCTCTCCCTATATCGCTCAACAACAGCTCGTGTTGCTCCGCCTGCAGAGTTTGGAGGAATTAGTTCGGGTATTTTTTATCTTCTTGTAAACAAAATAAGTTCCATCTTGTTTGGACTTACTCCTAGACCCGAGCATACTTCTTTAAGTACCCTATCCATCAGGTCAAAAAGAGTTTGTGGGAGTTCCGCAATATGAAGTAACATGACTATTCATCCTAGCAATGAGCTTGAGAAGCTTATTAATTGACAGGTCCCATAGGAGAGGTGACAGATCACACCCTTGGGGTGGTTTTTATTCACATATTTTTGTAAAGAAGAGCTTTGCGTTTACAATTCTCTGAAAGTCACCTTCTATGTCTAGTGTTCGAATATGAACATGTGCTGCTTGTGGATTATCATATTCAATACGCGATAAGAATAGACAAGATATCCGACAGCGACAATATTTTTAAACTCACACGAAGTCATAACATTTTGCGATCGTACTAAAGTAGCAACAAACACGTTCAGCGAAGACCCTTGACTTCTGCACGCACGATCAATTCTCCGCTTAAAATAGATAAGCTATTTTTATAGTCATATTCATTTTAAACATACACATAATATTATTTTACACATACACATACAGTCCACTTTGTAATAGAAATAGAAATTGTATATAAATAAAATTAGTACCTTACAACTACTCAAACATGTTTGTTCTCTCGAAGTGAGATTATAAAACATAAATTTTAAATGTTAGTATATAATGCTATATTGCCATTATATATTAACATTTTAGGTTCTAAAAAAGAAATTCATTTATGTTCAGACGTCGAGTTTTGATTCATCTGTCAGAGACAACAAAACTTAATTCTTAAAATTCGGAAAATTTTACTAAAAAAAAAAAAAAAAAAAAAAAAAATATATAAAAAAATATAAATAATAAAAATAATAATAAATATATATACTGTGGGCAAAAAAAGACACTCCAGGAAAAAATAGAAAGTCCGCTATGATGCCTGGCGGGCCGAAAACACGGTCAACGCATAGGCGATCATTTGAGGAGCTGAGCGATCATCATAGAAAATTAACGGAACAAGCAAAAAATGAAACAGCTGTAAACGAAAATTACGCAGAAATGAGCTCTGATTCTGTGGGTGCGGAAGGAAGTGATAAAATGGTCTGGCAAGCTGAGTGCGTTCAAGACCAGAAAACAACACTAAAGCGTAAGTCAATTATTTCATCAAATGTTGATAGAAAAAGATCTACAGTTGCGAACGGTAATAAAACCTCAAATGATCTCAGCATGAATAACGGTAAGAATGAAAGTGGTAATATTACTAATGAACTATTTAATCCGACTGCGAGTTCATCTTCAAATTTGTCAACAAATATGTTTGCACTATTGGATGACAATATAGACATGCACTCAACTGCTGCATCGACTATTCTCAATAATGAAGCAAGGGAACATAAGCCACCACCTCTTTTCATTCCATCCGTTATCAATATAAAGAACATGCTGCAGCAGTTCAACGATTGTATAGGCATTGGCTCGTTTAGTTACAAATCATACCGAGATGGCCACCTTCGTGTTATGGTTAACTCTACTGATAATTATCGTAAAATGGTTAAGCTGCTCGATCAAAATAAAGTAATGTACCATACATACCAACTGAAGAGGAGAGAGTTTAAAATAAAAATCTACACCATTCGATGCCAACTGAATTTATTGAACAGGAGCTTGAGAAAAATAATCATAAAATTCGCAACATTAGAAATGCTACTAGCAGATTTACCAAAAAGCCACTGCCAATGTTCTTTGTGGACTTAGAGCCTAGTAGTAACAACAATAGTGTGTACAACATCGAACGATTATGCAGCGCAGTTGTTAAAATTGAGCCTTTAAACAAGTTTAATGACTTAGTACAGTGTCATAGATGTCAAGAATTCGGTCACACAAAAAGTTATTGTACTAAACCATTTAGATGTGTAAAATGTGCTATGCATCATCGTCGAAGACTGTACAAAAGAAAATACTGCACCAGCTAAATGCGTTCACTGCGACAAACCTCATACAGCTTCATATAAAGGTTGTGAAGTTTACTAAACAACATTGAGACGAACTGCTTCATCAACTACCCGAAAAGTTCAGGAAAAAACCCTAAATAGCATAACAGCTATTGATAATGGCCTACCGAGTAGAGTAAATTTGAGAAACTACGTAGTTTCCGGCAGTAATAGCTATGCGGATATTGTAAGAGGAAGGACCACAAATAATGCAACTAGCAGTAATGGTAATCAGATGCCACATAATTCAGACAATGCATTTAATGAAAGGCTACAGAGACTTGAATTGATAATGGAAAATCAAATGAAACAGACTAATAAGTTGGTTGAACAGATATCAAACATACTGCAAATGGTCACGTCTCTTATTAGTAATAATGTATCCAAGCCTTAAAGTAGTTATATGGAATGCAAATGGCGCTTGCCAACATATGCTCGAAATTGAGCACGTCATTAAATCTCAGCAAGTGGACATTGCTCTACTTTCTGAGACACATTTCACTAATAAGTCATATTTTAAGATATTAAAACACCTGGTGGCATGGCGCGGGGTGGAACTGCAATTATCATTAAGAGCTGCATAAAATTCGCAATCTGCAGACCAATTATTCATGATTGGGCACAAATTTCCATCATTGAGTTGGAAACTATGACTGGCCGCCTCAAAATTGCAGCAGCATATTTGCCGCCTCGTTTTCACGTTTCTCAAGACATGTTTAAAAATATGTTTCAATATCTTGGTAATAATTTTATAATAGGAGGAGATTTTAATGCTAAAGATCATTGGTGGGGAGCTAGATCTGACAACCCTAAAGGAAAAGAATTGCTTAAGTGCATCAACGCAATGAATCTTTCTGTTCTCAGAACTGGTAATCCAACTTTCTGGCCTACTGATCCAAACAGACATCCTGATTTATTGGACATAGCAATTCTTAATGGTCCTGACAAAAGAAGGTTACATATAGAAGACTTTCAAGATCTGTGTTCTGATCATTCTGCAGTAATTATCTATATTAATATCCCGGTTAATCCGAAAATATGTAAACGTAGTTTACTCAGTAAGACTACAGATTTGGCATTGTTTCGCTGTTTTTTAGATGGAGAGATCAATCTTAACATAGAAATTCAAAATGAACAGGGTGTAGATGATACAATTGAATGGCTTAATAAAAAAAATTCACGAAGCCGCAGACATTGCTACTCCCTCTCGAAAACAAAGCAGATATCCCTCCTATACAAATTATTCGCTGTTCTCGAATGAAATTAGAAATTTATTAAGAGAAAAAAGAAGACTTCGAAATATATGGCATCAAACACGTTATCCTCGGGACAAAACTGCTCTAAATAAAATCTCTAAAAAGTTAAAGGAAAAACTTAGTCATTTAAAAAATGAAGCTATTGGAGACTTTTTGATAAATGCTGAACCAAACGGGTTAGAATATAATCTATGGAATGCTACAAAGTACCTTAAACATCCCGCAAGGCGTATTATTCCAGTCAAAAACAATAATGGAGATTGGTGCCACAGCAATAAGGAAAAAGCCGAGGCATTTGCCTCACACCTCGAAAATCAATTCAAAAACTTCTCTTTATGTAGTCAAGCTGAAGAAGAAGCTGTAGACAATGCTCTTGATGCCCCCTGTCAACTAAGTCTGCCTTTAGCACCAGTAAGACTTCATGAAGTTATCGCTGAAATTAAAGTGCTTGATACCAAAAAATCGATGGGATACGATGGAATTGATGCGTCAACCATAAAAGCGCTTCCAGTAAAAGTCATTTTGTTACTTGTCCACATCTTTAATGTATTTTCGGGTTAGCTATTTTCCAAGGCATTGGAAATGCGCAGAGATTATACTTATCTCTAAGCCTGGCAAACCTGAAAATGAGCTGTCTTCATATCGACCTATTAGTCTGCTGGGAATATTCTCGAAAATATTTGAAAGAATTTTCGCTCGAAGAATGCTTCCACTTCTTGATGGTTTCATTCTTCCAAATCATCAATTTGGCTTTCGGCGAAAGCATGGTACGCCTGAACAAATACATCGGATTGTAACTGAAATACTTGAAGCCTTTGAAAACAAACAATATTGCGCAGCAGTATTTTTAGATGTTAAGCAGGCCTTCGATCGTGTTTGGCACAAGGGTCTACTTTATAAAATAAAGCAGTCGCTACCATCTCCCCAGTATCATTTTCTACGATCTTACCTGGAAGATAGACATTTTTATGTACGATGCGAAGATACTCGTTCTGCAATCAAAGATATACATGCAGGTGTACCTCAAGGCAGTGTACTGGCACCTTTGCTTTATACGCTTTATACAGCCGATATGCCTGGCAGAAACTGTAGTCAAGTCACGATAGCTACATATGCAGACGATACCGATTATTTCCAGAGCAAATTCTGTCTCAGAAGCTACGCGTATACTACAGCAAGAACTGCATCTTATTGAGACATGGATGCAAAAATGGAACATAGCAGTTAATACGGAAAAATCAGCTCACATACTCTTCTCACTCAGAAAAGGCACAAATCTCCAAACGTTTTTTAATAATGTATTAATACCCATGTGCGATGCTGTTAAATATTTGGGCGTAATACTAGACAAAAGACTAACATGGAGAAATCATATTGTTGCAAAAAGAGAACAGCTTAAACTTAAAACACGGCGCATGCACTGGTTGCTTGGGTGTAGATCTAAACTCAGCCTAGAAAATAAAATTAGGCTATATAAAGCTATCCTTAAGCCTGTGTGGACTTATGGAATACAGCTGTGGGGAACTGCAGCTCGATCTAGTATTAATATCTTACAAAGGTATCAAAACATTACACTTCGTAAGATAACTGGAGCTCCATGGTATGTTCGAAATGAAAACATACATAAAGACCTAAGACTACCAACGGTTGTAGAGGAGATTGCACGTCACAGCAAAAATTATTTCGGAAAACTTAATATACATCCAAATATTTTGGCAAGAAACCTTCTTAACCTAAATACGCAGCGTAGACTGAAACGAACTCATCCCTCGGATCTTCCAAACCGTCAATCGTTATGAGGTACTTGTACTGGGTCTGTTCAGTATTCATTTGAATATCTCCCTAGCCATACCGCATCCTTAATAAACTATATTGTCAATTTGTTATGTTAGTTATAAAATTTGATTATAGTCCAAAATTGGACTGATTGCAAATAAAGTAAACAATAAAAAAAAACAAGCAAGAACGTTAACTTCGGAAGCACCGAAGCTCAAATACCCACCACACGAAACATTATTCATTTTCTTGAAAAAATAAAAAAATAGAAGGTGAGTTTGTATGGGACTATATGTTATAGTGGCCCGATCCTTGTCATATCGATAGAATATTCATAGGATAACAGTAGAAGTGATTTTACACAGATTGGAGTGAATATATCCATAAATAAGAACTATTTTCATACAAAATCTGAAAAATGGGCGCTTGGTTTGAATGGGGGCCATATAAAAAAATGGGCGTGGCACCTTTCTTTTGAAATTGGATGTCATTAGAAGTGCTTTTACGCCTATTTGTAGTAAATACATTTACTAATAAAAACAATTTTCATACAAAAAATCTAAAAAAATGGTAAGTTGCATGGGGGCTATATCTAAAAATGGGCGTGGTACCTTTCTTCTGATATTGGATGAATGGATATTGGATTAAAAGTGTTTTACCCGATTCGTAGTCAAAACATTCATAAATAATAACAATTTTCACATAAAAAAATCTAAAAAAATGGTAAGTTTGTAAGGGGGCTATATCTAAAAGTGGGCGTGGCACCTTGGTTCTGCCATACAAACTGCCTAGGAACACAAAAAGCTTAAGTTTAAAGTTTCAGGTCAATATCGTTAAAACTTTTCGAGAAAAACTCATTGCAACAGACAGACAGACAGACGGACGGACGGACAGACGGACATGGCTAGATCGATTCGTCTCGTCGAGCTGATCAATAATATATATACTTTATGGGGTCTCCGATGCCTCCTTTAATGCGTTACAAACTTTCCGACAAACTGATAATACCCTTCACACTATGTGTGGCGGGTATAAAAAAAAAAAAAATGTTCAAACGTATACATTTATGCTACACTGTTAACATTCAGAAAACAGAAGAGTGTGTATTCTTAAGAGTCTAGAGAGCTCTCTCTCTTTAAAATCAGCATCTCAATTTAGTTAATTTCCCAGCCAGAAAATAGACTAATTGTCCTATAGTTCTACTAGTTAAAATGGGTTGATTTTCCAATTGTAGGTCCCACCTTTAAAATATCTTTGACGTCGGCATCTTTCTTATATAACTTCAGAACCGCCTGGCTGAAGCCATAGTTTGTGTGTCCTCTATTTTCTGCGAGGGGCGTGAGCGACTCTTTATTGAGCAGTAATGATGGTTCCTGTAGCTTAAATAACTGCGAAATAATCACCACGCCCACAGAAATTTACTTTTCCAATCGGAAATGTTAACACTCCGACACTCGCAAAAAGGATATCAACAAGGGGCATACAAATTTTAACTTTATAATCAATATGCTTCAACCCTGATGTAAAGCCGGAGTCGTTCAGTTTTTGTAACACAAAATAAACAAGCAAACATACAAACTTTGCCTCTTTGCATTGACTAAGCTTGATCTTAAATTTTCCATTTAGTTACACAGCTACACAAAAAAAGTCATGTCATGTGCGGCGAACCAGACGGGTTATTTCTAATGTATTTTGGGTCGCTGAATCCGAACTCCAAAGTTGGTCCGCGTTTGTTATCGGTTTGTGTGAAAGTTTGTAACGCATTAAAGGAGACATCGTAGACCCCATAAAGTATACACTACCGAAATGAT
Source organism: Leucophenga varia (assembly GCA_018903435.1). NCBI lineage: Eukaryota > Metazoa > Arthropoda > Insecta > Diptera > Drosophilidae > Leucophenga > Leucophenga varia. The sequence goes on along the minus strand of JAEIFJ010001288.1, from coordinate 210,442 downwards.
AAAGATCGGGCTAAGATAACATACAGCTGGTACAAACTTGATCAAATCCATCATGTCGTTCTATCTAAGCCCCTGGTGAACATATAAACTAATAAATGAGTCGATTGACGGGTATTCGAGCTTTGGTTCAACCGAAGCTAACGTTTTATACCCGTTACACAAAGTGTAAACGGGTATATTGAGTTTGTCCGAAAGTTTGCAACGCATTAAAGGAGACATCGGAGACCCCATAAAGTATATATATTATTGATCAGCTCGATGAGACGAATCGATTTAGCCATGTCCGTCTGTCTGTCCGTCTGTCTGTCTGTTGCGATGGCTGTTACTCGGAAAGTTTTAAAGATATTGACCTGAAATTGACCGCAAAAATTTTACTAAAAAAAAAAAGAGAAAAAAAAATATATAAAAAAATATAAATAATAAAAATAATAATAAATATATATACTGTGGGCAAAAAAAAAGACACTCCAGGAAAAAATAGAAAGTCCGCTATGATGCCTGGCGGGCCGAAAACACGGTCAACGCATAGGCGATCATTTGAGGAGCTGAGCGATCATCATAGAAAATTAACGGAACAAGCAAATGAAACAGCTGTAAACGAAAATTACGCAGAAATGAGCTCTGATTCTGTGGGTCCGGAAGGAAGTGATAAAATGGTCTGGCAAGCTGAGTGCGTTCAAGACCAGAAAACAACACTAAAGCGTAAGTCAATTATTTCATCAAATGTTGATAGAAAAAGATCTACAGTTGCGAACGGTAATAAAACCTCAAATGATTTCAGCATGAATAACGGTAAGAATGAAAGTGGTAATATTACCAATGAACTATTTAATCCGACTGCGAGTTCATCTTCAAATTTGTCAACAAATATGTTTGCACTATTGGATGACAATATAGACATGCACTCAACTGCTGCATCGACTATTCTCAATAATGAAGCAAGGGGACATAAGCCACCACCTCTTTTCATTCCATCCGTTATCAATATAAAGAACATGCTGCAGCAGTTCAACGATTGTATAGGCATTGGCTCGTTTAGTTACAAATCATACCGAGATGGCCACCTTCGTGTTATGGTTAACTCTACTGATAATTGTCGTAAAATGGTTAAGCTGATCGATCAAATAAAGTAATGTACCATACTTAAAGTTGATTTTAAAAATCTACACCATTCGATGCCAACTGAATTTATTGAACAGGAGCTTGAGAAACATAATCATAAAATTCGCAACATTAGAAATGCTACTAGCAGATTTACCAAAAAGCCACTGCCAATGTTCTTTGTGGACTTAGAGCCTAGTAGTAACAACAATAGTGTGTACAACATCGAACGATTATGCAGCGCAGTTGTTAAAATTGAGCCTTTAAACAAGTTTAATGACTTAGTACAGTGTCATAGATGTCAAGAATTCGGTCTCACAAAAAGTTATTGTACTAAACCATTTAGATGTGTAATATGTGCTATGCATCATCGAAGACTGTACAAAAGAAAATACTGCTCCAGCTAAATGCGTTCACTGCGACAAACCTCATACAGCTTCATATAAAGGTTGTGAAGTTTACTAAACAACATTGAGACGAACTGCTTCATCAACTACCCGAAAAGTTCAGGAAAAAACCTAAATAGCATAACAGCTATTGATAATGGCCTACCGAGTAGAGTAAATTTGAGAAACTACGTAGTTTCCGGCAGTAATAGCTATGCGGATATTGTAAGAGGAAGGACCACAAATAATGCAACTAGCAGTAATGGTAATCAGATGCCACATAATTCAGACAATGCATTTAATGAAAGGCTACAGAGACTTGAATTGATAATGGAAAATCAAATGAAACAGACTAATAAGTTGGTTGAACAGATATCAAACATACTGCAAATGGTCACGTCTCTTATTAGTAATAATGTATCCAAGCCTTAAAGTAGTTATATGGAATGCAAATGGCGCTTGCCAACATATGCTCGAAATTGAGCACGTCATTAAATCTCAGCAAGTGGACATTGCTCTACTTTCTGAGACACATTTCACTAATAAGTCATATTTTAAGATACCTGGTGGCATGGCGCGGGGTGGAACTGCAATTATCATTAAGAGCTGCATAAAATTCGCAATCTGCAGACCAATTATTCATGATTGGGCACAAATTTCCATCATTGAGTTGGAAACTATGACTGGCCGCCTCAAAATTGCAGCAGCATATTTGCCGCCTCGTTTTCACGTTTCTCAAGACATGTTTAAAAATATGTTTCAATATCTTGGTAATAATTTTATAATAGGAGGAGATTTTAATGCTAAAGATCATTGGTGGGGAGCTAGATCTGACAACCTAAAGGAAAAGAATTGCTTAAGTGCATCAACGCAATGAATCTTTCTGTTCTCAGAACTGGTAATCCAACTTTCTGGCCTACTGATCCAAACAGACATCCTGATTTATTGGACATAGCAATTCTTAATGGTCCTGACAAAAGAAGGTTACATATAGAAGACTTTCAAGATCTGTGTTCTGATCATTCTGCAGTAATTATCTATATTAATATCCCGGTTAATCCGAAAATATGTAAACATAGTTTACTCAGTAAGACTACAGATTTGGCATTGTTTCGCTTTTTTTTAGATGGAGAGATCAATCTTAACATAGAAATTCAAAATGAACAGGATGTAGATGATACAATTGAATGGCTTAATAAAAAAATTCACGAAGCCGCAGACATTGCTACTCCCTCTCGAAAACAAAGCAGATATCCCTCCTATACAAATTATTCGCTGTTCTCGAATGAAATTAGAAATTTATTAAGAGAAAAAGAAGACTTCGAAATATATGGCATCAAACACGTTATCCTCGGGACAAAACTGCTCTAAATAAAATCTCCAAAAAGTTAAAGGAAAAACTTAGTCATTTAAAAAATGAAGCTATTGGAGACTTTTTGATAAATGCTGAACCAAACGGGTTAGAATATAATCTATGGAATGCTACAAAGTACCTTAAACATCCCGCAAGGCGTATTATTCCAGTCAAAAACAATAATGGAGATTGGTGCCACAGCAATAAGGAAAAAGCCGAGGCATTTGCCTCACACCTCGAAAATCAATTCAAAAACTTTTCTTTATGTAGTCAAGCTGAAGAAGAAGCTGTAGACAATGCTCTTGATGCCCCCCTGTCAACTAAGTCTGCCTTTAGCACCAGTAAGACTTCATGAAGTTATCGCTGAAATTAAAGTGCTTGATACCAAAAAATCGATGGGATACGATGGAATTGATGCGTCAACCATAAAAGCGCTTCCAGTAAAAGTCATTTTGTTACTTGTCCACATCTTTAATGTATGTTTCAGGCTTAGCTATTTTCCAAGGCATTGGAAATGCGCAGAGATTATACTTATCTCTAAGCCTGGCAAACCTGAAAATGAGCTGTCTTCATATCGACCTATTAGTCTGCTGGGAATATTCTCGAAAATATTTGAAAGAATTTTCGCTCGAAGAATGCTTCCACTTCTTGATGGTTTCATTCTTCCAAATCATCAATTTGGCTTTCGGCGAAAGCATGGTACGCCTGAACAAATACATCGGATTGTAACTGAAATACTTGAAGCCTTTGAAAACAAACAATATTGCGCAGCAGTATTTTTAGATGTTAAGCAGGCCTTCGATCGTGTTTGGCACAAGGGTCTACTTTATAAAATAAAGCAGTCGCTACCATCTCCCCAGTATCATTTTCTACGATCTTACCTGAAAGATAGACATTTTTATGTACGATGCGAAGATACTCGTTCTGCAATCAAAGATATACATGCAGGTGTACCTCAAGGCAGTGTACTGGCACCTTTGCTTTATACGCTTTATACAGCCGATATGCCTGGCAGAAACTGTAGTCAAGTCACGATAGCTACATATGCAAACAGCGATTATTTCCAGAGCAAATTCTGTCTCAGAAGCTACGCGTATACTACAGCAAGAACTGCATCTTATTGAGACATGGATGCAAAAATGGAACATAGCAGTTAATACGGAAAAATCAGCTCACATACTCTTCTCACTCAGAAAAGGCACAAATCTCCAAACGTTTTTTAATAATGTATTAATACCCATGTGCGATGCTGTTAAATATTTGGGCGTAATACTAGACAAAAAGACTAACATGGAGAAATCATATTGTTGCAAAAAAGAGAACAGCTTAAACTTAAAACACGGCGCATGCACTGGTTGCTTGGGTGTAGATCTAAACTCAGCCTTGAAAATAAAATTAGGCTATATAAAGCTATCCTTAAGCCTGTGTGGACTTATGGAATACAGCTGTGGGGAACTGCAGCTCGATCTAGTATTAATATCTTACAAAGGTATCAAAACATTACACTTCGTAAGATAACTGGATCTCCATGGTATGTTCGAAATGAAAACATACATAATGACCTAAGACTACCAACGGTTGTAGAGGAGATTGCACGTCACAGCAAAAATTATTTCGGAAAACTTAATATACATCCAAATATTTTGGCAAGAAACCTTCTTAACCTAAATACGCAGCGTAGACTGAAACGAACTCATCCCTCGGATCTTCCAAACCGTCAATCGGTATGAGGTACTTGTACTGGGTCTGTTCAGTATTCATTTGATTATCTCCCTAGCCATACCGCATCCTTAATAAACTATATTGTCAATTTGTTATGTTAGTTATAAAATTTGATTATAGCCCAAAATTGGACTGATTGCAAATAAAGTAAACAATAAAAAAAAACAAGCAAGAACGTTAACTTCCGAAGCACCAAAGCTCAAATACCCACCACACGAAACATTATTCATTTTCTTGAAAAAATAAAAAAAAGTGGTTTGGGATTAAATAAGTTATAGTGGCCCGATCTTGTCATATCTTTAAAAAAATTAAAGGTAAAAAGAAGAGTTATTTAACACAAATTAGAAGGGGGTTTGTTTGGGGTCTATATGTTATAGTGGCCGGCTCCTTGTCATATCGAAAGAATATTTATAGGATAACAGTAGAAGTGATTTTACACAGATTGGAGTGAATATATCCATAAATAAGAACTATTTTCATACAAAAATCTGAAAAATGGTTAGGGGGAAAATAGAAAAAATTTTTTTAAAAGGATTGGGGGCTGGGTCTAAAGGGGGCCATATAAAAAGGGGGGGCCTTTTCTTTTGAAATTGGTCCTTAAGTGGTTTTTCTCCTATTTTTATTAAAAAAAACTATTAAAAAAAATTTTAATTAAAAAAATATAAAAAAAGGGGAGTTGTTTGGGGGGTTTTTTTTAAAAAAGGGGCGGGGACCTTTCTTCTGATATTGGATGAATGGATATTGGATTAAAAGTGTTTTACCCGATTCGTAGTCAAAACATTCATAAATAATAACAATTTTCACATAAAAAAATCTAAAAAATGGTAAGTTTGTAAGGGGGCTATATCTAAAAGTGGGCGTGGCACCTTGGTTCTGCCATACAAACTGCCTAGGAACACAAAAAGCTTAAGTTTAAAGTTTCAGGTCAATATCGTTAAAACTTTTCGAGAAAAACTCATTGCAACAGACAGACAGACAGACGGACGGACGGACAGACGGACATGGCTAGATCGATTCGTCTCGTCGAGCTGATCAATAATATATATACTTTATGGGGTCTCCGATGCCTCCTTTAATGCGTTACAAACTTTCCGACAAACTGATAATACCCTTCACACTATGTGTGGCGGGTATAAAAAAAAAAAAATGTTCAAACGTATACATTTATGCTACACTGTTAACATTCAGAAAACAGAAGAGTGTGTATTCTTAAGAGTCTAGAGAGCTCTCTCTCTTTAAAATCAGCATCTCAATTTAGTTAATTTCCCAGCCAGAAAATAGACTAATTGTCCTATAGTTCTACTAGTTAAAATGGGTTGATTTTCCAATTGTAGGTCCCACCTTTAAAATATCTTTGACGTCGGCATCTTTCTTATATAACTTCAGAACCGCCTGGCTGAAGCCATAGTTTGTGTGTCCTCTATTTTCTGCGAGGGGCGTGAGCGACTCTTTATTGAGCAGTAATGATGGTTCCTGTAGCTTAAATAACTGCGAAATAATCACCACGCCCACAGAAATTTACTTTTCCAATCGGAAATGTTAACACTCCGACACTCGCAAAAGGATATCAACAAGGGGCATACAAATTTTAACTTTATAATCAATATGCTTCAACCCTGATGTAAAGCCGGAGTCGTTCAGTTTTTGTAACACAAAATAAACAAGCAAACATACAAACTTTGCCTCTTTGCATTGACTAAGCTTGATCTTAAATTTTCCATTTAGTTACACAGCTACACAAAAAAAGTCATGTCATGTGCGGCGAACCAGACGGGTTATTTCTAATGTATTTTGGGTCGCTGAATCCGAACTCCAAAGTTGGTCCGCGTTTGTTATCGGTTTGTGTGAAAGTTTGTAACGCATTAAAGGAGACATCGTAGACCCCATAAAGTATACACTACCGAAATGATAAAGATCGGGCTAAGATAACATACAGCTGGTACAAACTTGATCAAATCCATCATGTCGTTCTATCTAAGCCCCTGGTGAACATATAAACTAATAAATGAGTCGATTGACGGGTATTCGAGCTTTGGTTCAACCGAAGCTAACGTTTTTTATACCCGTTACACAAAGTGTAAACGGGTATATTGAGTTTGTCCGAAAGTTTGCAACGCATTAAAGGAGACATCGGAGACCCCATAAAGTATATATATTATTGATCAGCTCGATGAGACGAATCGATTTAGCCATGTCCGTCTGTCTGTCCGCGGCCGTCTGTCTGTCTGTTGCGATGGCTGTTACTCGGAAAGTTTTAAAGATATTGACCTGAAATTCGAAACTTAAGCTTTTTGTGCTCCTAGTTAGTTTGTATACCAGAACTAAGGTGCCACGCCCATTTTTAGATATAGCCCCCATACAAACTAACCACTTTTTCGACTTTTTGTATGAAAAAGTTATTATTTATAAATGCTTTTACTACAATATAGGGTAAAAACACTTCTAATGGCATCCAATATCAAAAGAATGTTGCCACGCCCATTTTCCGATATAGCCCCCATACAAACTTAACGCTTTTTTTCGATTTTTTGTATGAAAATACGTATTATTTATGAATATATTTAATCCAAATAGGGTAAGAACACTTATTATGTCATCCAATGTTAAATCTAAGGCGCCACGCCCATACAAACTTACCGCCCATTTTCGAGTTTTTATATCAAAACATTTACTATTTCTGAATGAATTCAATTAAATTTGGTAAAATCAATTCCAATGTCCACCTAAGTGAACACTTTCTATATGGTAAGGATCGGGAAAATATAACATAAAGCCTCCATACAAATTTGACCAAATTCATCGTGAAATTTAATCTAAGCACCTGGTGAACATATAAACTATTAAAAGTGTTGTGTAACGGGTATTTCAGCTTCGGTTCCACCGAAGTTAACGTTTTTTTCTTGTTTTTTATTATACCCGTTACACAAAGTGTAAACGGATATATTAAGTTTGTCCGAAAGTTTGCAACGCATTGAAGGAGACATCGAAGACCCCATTGAAGAAGACATCGGGACGCCCATTATTGATCAGCTCGATGAGACGAATTGATTTAGCCATGTCCGTCTGTCTGTCCGTCTGTCTGTCCGTCTGTCTGTCCGTCTGTCTGTCCGTCTGTCTGTTCGTCTGTCTGTCCGTCTGTCTGTCCGTCTGTCGTCCGTCTGTCTGTCGGTCCGTCTGTCTGTTGCGATGGCTGTTACTCGGAAAGTTTTAAAGATATTGACCTGAAATTTTAATCTTAAGCTTTTTCTGCTCCTAGTTACTTTGTATATCAGAACCAAGGTGCCACGCCCATTTTTAGATATAGCCCCCATACAAACTTACCACTTTTTTCGACTTTTTTGTTTGAAAATAGTTATTATTTATAAATGCTTTACTACAATATAAGGTAAAAATACTTCTAATGGCATCCAACATCAAAAGAATGTTGCCACGCCCATTTTCAGATATAGCCCCCATACAAACTTACCACTTTTTTCGATTTTTTGTATGAAAATACGTATTATTTATGAACATATTTAATCCAAATAGGGTAAGAACACTTTTTATGTCATCCAATGTCAAATCTAAGGCACCACGCCCATTTTTATGTATAGCCTCCACACAAACTTACCGCCCATTTTCGAGTTTTTATATGAAAACATTTACTATTTCAGAGTGAATTCAATTAAATTTGGTAAAATCAATTCCAATGTCCACCTAAGTGAACACTTTCGATATGGTGGGGATCGATATTCGAGCTTTGGTTCAACCGTAGCTAACGTTTTTTCTTATTTTTATATATATTTTTTTGCTTTCGAATCATTAAAACATTTAATTATTTTTTCTATTTTTGAAAAAGGTTGAATTTTTAGGTGGGGTGGAATTATCCCATTGTATTCTATTTGACTTCACATTTTTACATTTTTTTTGAAGTATTTTTTGGCCGTTGCTCCATACAAGCGGAATCAGTGGGCATAAGTCTAAAGTCAAATCTGACCCTCTGCATTAAAACTTGTACAACGTGAACATAACGTTTTTTTTTTTTTTTGATATCTTCACATTTATTAATATTTTGAAATTTATTGGAAGACTGTAAAACCCTAAAAAGTCGATTTTGTAGAAAACGTGTTGACACTTTTAAAAAACATTTGAACCGTATTAAAAAATAATGAAATAATCTCTTCTAACACCAAAAGTAAACAAGTTGTAAACATTAAACATGATATAAAGATCAACTTTACATCATTAACTCAAAAACATTTTTTTTCTTCCAGCAAATGATAGATTTAACAAACTTGATACTATTTTTTTATTTTACATCCATTTTTCAGAAATGGCGAATATAATGCTAATTGCTTGCATTGCAATTTTGGGCCTAATTATAGCTATTGCTTTATTTTTGGCTGGAGGTTACCTGTGGTGGCGTCATAAACGATCACAGTTGCAATTTATTGAACCAAATGATGATGAAGATTCCAGCAGCTACAGTTTAAGGTATTTAGAATAAATAGAAAAAGTTAAAATATAGGATAATAATTTTTAATTTTATTTTTAAAGGGGAACACAGGACATTGCGGACTCGACAATTCCGCCTAATAAACCACAGTCGCAACCTCCACAAACAATTACAACGCCCTTGCAAAATAATTTAAATCGGAAGCTAAATGGGATCTTAAACTTGAAAACTCCATTAATTGGGTAAGTTTTATGCGATTAAGAAATAGAGAAAGTGTTATATTTTATGAAATTTTCTTGATGAGTTTTGGCTTTGAGAGGGATGACACTGATTACGTTTCGAATGGGTCATACTCTTTACGATCTCATTAACACATATGAAGCATTCTACGCAAAGAGAGCCACTTAAAATAACTATTGAATATTGTTAAAATTGAATTATCTTAAAAAGGTACATAAAACCAAACACTTTTATTGCCTTGTTAGGTCCATTTTATGGGCTACTAAAGTTAAGGGGTTTATTTTCAAATGGCCATATTATTATTTTTGAATGATCCGGTTTTGAATTGAACCCAATAGACCCACAAAAAACTACTACCTGCAGGATGCTGATACTTCTGCAATATGGTGCAGAAATATGGGCCATATCAGAATGTGATAAGTCGGCGTCAGGTGCGTTCGAGAGAATGATTCTTCGAAAAATCTTTGAACTTGTCAGAGTGGGCAACGATTTTCTTATTTGCATTAATGATAAGATTAACGAGTTATATAATGACATCGATATAGTCAGGCGCATGCGATGCAAACGACAAGAAATTTTAAATATAAGCTTTCCTATGTCATGTGTATGTTAAAATAAAAGTTCCCTGCCCACTTTTAGGGATAGCGCCATGCAAGCCTAAATCCCAATTTTTATGTTTACTATGAAATAAAGGATTATAAAACTATTGTTTTCAAACTTCGTTAAAATATTTTTGTATCACATTCCACATTTCATCCGTGACGCATTCCAAATTTCATTCGTGCCTCAAGCACCGTTTTTCTTTTTTTAGTACCGACATGATAATATTAATAATAATATTAAAGCGTCGACTTTGCAGAAAATAAATGTCTGTCTTTTGAATTACTTAGATCCGCTGCGCAAGCTGCTTCAGCAAAGATGCAGGGTACAAACATAGGTGGCGGTGGAGATTCTGGTGCAAAGGATGCTGCGGTGTGTAATAAAAAGTATCTAAGATATATGGATTAATTTTAATCAATGATTTATTATAGAACAAAAGTATTTCGATGACTGATATGTATATTGATAGTTCGGACACTAGCGAGAACGTCGGTCAAATTCATTTTTCTTTGGAATATAATTTTCAAGATACAACATTGATACTTAAAGTTTTACAAGGAAAAGAGCTACCTGCAAAAGATTTAAGTGGCACTTCGGATCCATATGTAAGGGTAACGCTACTGCCCGATAAAAAACATCGGTTGGAAACTAAAATTAAACGGCGCACGCTGAATCCTCGGTGGAATGAGACATTTTATTTTGAAGGGTTTCCAATCCAAAAGTTACAGTCCAGGGTAAGCAAAATTTTTTTGTTTGCACACCTTTGTTAATTGAAGTTATTTATTTACAGGTTTTACATTTGCATGTTTTTGACTATGATCGTTTTTCCCGAGATGATTCTATCGGAGAGGTGTTTCTACCACTATGTCAGGTATTTACCAGAGTATACAATATATAAATTTTGTTTTTGTGGTCGTGGTCCGTTAAAAGATTTCTGCCCTTGTATACATTGTGTTGTTTAAAAAAATCTAAACAACACAATGTATACAAGGACAACTTAAGAAAATGTTTTGTTGTACTCTGTTGTAATGGTACACAAGAAAAAAATTGCAGGGCGCGAACATATTCTATGAAGAAGTTATGGTAAAAGTAAATGTCCACCTAATACTGAACCGATTTTTTTCCGTATATTTCGAATCTGAAAAGGAATATCTCTATCACGTCTCAATTCATGTAAATTCTGTAAAAACACAAAGTTTTTGAACCATTATAACAAGTATCGCAATAGAGTCCCCTAAAGTAATGTGATAGAGTCCTATAAAAATCAGATGGACATTAAATTTTGATAATCGAATAGTTAAATTTTGTCGAGCTATGCTATCGGTAGCTAAATTGTTCCAAAAATCAAAACTTAATTAAATATTTTACATTTAAGTATTTAATATTAACAAATAAATCATTAAATATATAAAACGAACATTTTCCACTTTCAGGTCGATTTTGCCAGTAAACAATCATTTTGGAAAGCATTAAAACCACCAGCCAAAGACAAATGTGGTGAACTTCTATCATCTCTATGTTATCATCCGTCTAATTCGGTTTTAACATTGACGTTAATTAAGGCACGAAATCTTAAGGCCAAGGATATAAATGGAAAATCAGGTAAATTTTAATTAAACGTCACACGGTAACAGACACTCAACAGCTATACCTGAAATAATTGTAGATTGCCTAAAGTTTTAAGGTGGGTTGGAGTCCATGATACAAAATACCCTGTAACCAATCTTTAATAACTTTAAGGCTTCGTTATGTCTATGTATCAAATTTAATTTTAAAACATGTAGTTGAAAACTCTAGTAATTTATTACAAAAATTCCTTATTTTGGATACGTTTGCACGGGACTACATATTATAGTGGTTCAATGTGAACCAAATTTAATTATGCTTAACTTGAAACAAACTAACATATAATGGTAAGTGACAAAAAAAGTAAAAAAATTGGGGTATATTTGTAAAGGAATATACTTTAAATTGTTTAAAATGGAATATTTTATCAGAATTATCAGAGGTATGATCCATATTATGCTTTAAAAACGTGGATCAATGAAATATATGTTTCAAGTTCGGTGGCTCTATTTTAGGTATCCGAAAAAAATCCAATTCAAACACATGTTGCACGATTGACAGTCGGGCATATAATATACTATATATACTTTATAGGTTCTGTCCAGTCTTCTTTTTTTTCTGTCTGCTATATAAATTTGCACAAACTTGGAAGGCATTACAATTTTTTTTTTTTTTAGACTCGAGTTTGTTTGGTGGCTTTATGCTATAGTGTTTCATACTGAACCAATGTATATTTCATGTATCTAATGACATAAAAAACTGGTGAGATTGAATGGTGCTATGCTTAGAAGTGGGGGAGCTATGTTGATTTTAATGTATATATGGATTAATTGTAATCGAATACGATTTTCGTTCCTGTAAATATGGGTAGTATAGAAATAAATTGAACTAGATAGTAAGATTGATAGTTATTGCCGTCATTACGAGAAAGTCAATAATTTGTTTAGTCTGTTGTAAGCAGCGATTATAAATATATTAATTAAAACAAGAAAAAACGTTAACTTCGGTAGAACCGAAGCTTAAATACCCGTCACACGAATCTTTAAAAAGTTTATGTGTAATCATCAGTGGTCACCCAAGTTTACACACAATATTAATTTCAAATTTTGAGCTAAAAATACAGATATGTATAACAACATATTTCTCGAAAATATCTGGAAATGGGCGGTAAGTTTGTATGGAAGAAACACCTAAGAATGGGCGTGGCACCATGATATTGGAAGAGTTTTTACCCAATATGGAGTAAATTCATGAATAAATAATAACCATTTTGATACAAAAATTCGAAAGTGGACGGAAAGTTTGTTGGGGGCTATACCAAAAAATGGGCGTGGCACATCTTATTTGACATTGGATGACATTAAAAGTGTTTTTAGCAAAATTGGAGTGAATATATGCATAAATAATTACTATTTTCATACAAAAAATCGGAAAAAACGGACAGTTTATATGGAGGCTATGCCTAAAAGAGGGCGTGACATCTTGGTTTTAACACTGGATTACAAAAGAAATGTTTTTACCCAATTGGGAGCGAATACATTCATAAATAACTAGTATTTTTATACAAAAAATCGAAAAAAACGGTAAGTTTGTATGGCCTAAAAATGAGCGTGACACTCTCATTCTCGAACTTAACATAATCGTTGCCGAGAAAAGCTTAAGTTCCAAATTTCAGCTTAATATCTTTATATCTTCAACAAAAAAGATGCCTAGAAATATACAGACAGACAGACGTACGGACGGACGGACAGACAGACGGACAGACGGACATGGCTAGATCGATTCGTCTCGTCGAGCTGATCAAGAATATATATACTTTATGGGGTCTACGACGTCTCCTTCAATGCGTTACAAACTTTCAGACAAACTGAATATACCCTTCACACTATGTGTGGCGGGTATAAAAATGTTTTAGGTTATCATTTAAATTAAAAACTTTTTTTATAATTTTTATAGATCCCTATGTTAAAGTTTGGTTACAATTCGGAGAAAAACGTGTCGAAAAACGGAAGACTCCAATCTTCACCTGTACATTAAATCCTGTTTTTAACGAGTCATTTAGTTTTAATGTTCCTTGGGAAAAAAATTCGAGAATGTTCCTTGGATGTCATGGTAATGGACTTTGATAACATCGGAAGAAATGAACTAATTGGACGGATATTATTGGCAGGTAAATATTATAGTAAAATTATTATACTATTAGCCGATCCTAGTGAGAGTTTTTCCGTCCCTGTCTGGTTTACCATCTAATTGAGTATGTACTTCAATTGATTTATTGCCACTGTTGTCGACCCAATGTATGAATGTGTATATCTTCCTCTATATACATTCAATTTCAAATTCTAATATATAGTATAAAGTATGTATATGTTTTTACTTTTGTCAATACCCTAAGTATTAGGTATTTAGGCATTTTAATTATGACACACTTATTTATTTCAGGTAAAAATGGATCTGGAGCTTCGGAAACAAAACATTGGCAAGATATGATTTCTAAACCTCGTCAAACTATTGTACAGTGGCACCGCTTAAAACCAGAGTAAACGCTCTATATTGCATTAAATGAAATTGTTGACGGTTTAATATAAAACCATGATTTTAAAAGGAATATTTAATATTTATCGATTATGTATATACAAAAATTATGTCACAAAGTGTAAATGAGAAATGTGTTAATATGTTAAAAATGATAAAAATCATTATAATTTAAAATGTACATTAATGCGAAGGAAACCATACAAATGAAGGCACACACACCACTTCAGATAATTTTGTAAAAATAGGAATATGAGATATTCAAATATGTTCACCATTTCGAACCTGAAAGTAACGACAATGTTACTCTTAAAACGCTACAAATCAATAATTTTACAGCCATGTGCTAATAAAAGACAACAAACCGAAAACGGCCAGATTGCTAAAATTTGATTTACTGAAATATTTACAAAGTTAAAGAAATTTGACAATGTTACCAATGCAATGTGATAAAATTTTAGCAACGTAGACGTTTTCGGGTCTTTCTTGTTTTCTTGCACATTGCTGATATACGTATTAGTTAAAACATTTAGTTAATAGAAAAGGAATATAAAAATCAATTTAAAAATACCGCAAAAGTTTCGAAAGGTTTGTCTGCATATTTTATTCCAAAGTTTGAATAACTGCGACAATTTTTGGCTAGAGTAGGTTCAAACAATGCCATTTGCAACAATCTTCGTTAAATTTACCTTTAATTATGACATTGTCTAATTCTACATTAAGATGGCTAAGTATTTATTGAAAGTTTACAATATTTCCAGCGAAACTTTTAATATACCCAGGGACTAAGAAATACACAGATCTAAAGCAAAAAACAGCATAAAACTGCATATAATCAACCTTACTAAGAAACAATTTAGGATTGACATTATTTTATGTGAGTTCTATATTTATAGTGTCACTAACTAGAGTCGACTTGATTGTTTGACTGTTATTAAGGTTGAATATGCTTTAAATAACTTTAGTAAAATCAAAACTTAAATACTTTTTAATCATACACTTCGGAATCTTGTTAGGGCATTTAACATATCTGTTTGCATGCCGGTTTTTTCAATCGATAGTTTTAATTTCGGACTATTTATTTACTGAAGGTAACTACAATTTAAAAGATTTACAATTTACTTATTTATTTTATGATTTATTAATTTTTTTGCCAAAAATTGTTTACATCAAAAAGCATGTACACAAAAAGTAAGTATTGAATATAATAAAATTCAAATAAACATGCAATTATGCTTAAGTAGATACATGGATTTTGGGAGTTAAATTTGCTTTATGTGTATTTTTAACAAAGAAAGCCATATAGTAATCAAATTACAAGTCTTTTACTTAAAAAAAAAAAAAAAAACAACTTAAAATTTTTAAAATGAAAAATTTATGTTGTGCCCAAAAACTATGGTTTAGCAACTCGTGACAAACATAGTACATACAAAAATATTTAACAACAAAACTTATAAAATTAAAAAAAAAGTTTATTCTATTACAAATGTGTAGCAAATATCAAAGATCACGCTTTGATATTCTAAAATAATAGAAATTTATCAAATACATATGTATATCAGAGATTTCGATAAGAGCACGTATAGTGGTTCGCGTAAAATATTATATATTGTACACACCATGCAGTCTTGAACTGTGAAAAAATTTGGTCGCCGATGCTGAAAACGACTATTGCGCTCTTTGTTTCCTTTTGATACAATTGAATAAAAAATGATAA
Source organism: Leucophenga varia (assembly GCA_018903435.1). Classification (NCBI taxonomy): domain Eukaryota; kingdom Metazoa; phylum Arthropoda; class Insecta; order Diptera; family Drosophilidae; genus Leucophenga; species Leucophenga varia. Next base: position 194,786 of record JAEIFJ010001288.1, on the reverse strand, counting down.
TATTCGAGTAGTAGTACAAAATTTAGAAGAGATTAGAAGTTACGTTCGTTGAAAGAGATGTAAATAGTTCGATGGTTTGGCTACAATTTTTTTCAATTTTACTTATTATTGAATAATGTGGTATAAAGTCATGAAAAATGTCTGGACGATTTGATACGACTTTGTTATGACAACCTTTTGTTTATTTGAGTCAAAAGGAATCGAAATTCATAAAAGTTGTTAGCATCAGAGACCAACATTTTTTTCATTCGAGACAGGTGTTTACAGATGTATTGTGCCACATAGACGAAATTGTAAAAAATGAATTGAAATGATTTAATTTTAATTGCAATATTGACTAGTACGTATTAAATTTTGACATTACTATTAAAGGAAAATCAAATGATAAAAAAATATAGTAGGCACGTTCACAGGAGAACTTAATAATTGTAAGTGATTACATATTACTCCGAGGTTAACGGTATACGTAACGTATTTAAACTTTCTTGTGAACGCGTCAAATGATAATAATTATAAAAAGTGTTAAATGAAAACAGAAAAAATATTGAAAATTATTGTTGTCTTACTAGTAACTTATAAAAAATATGAATTTGACAATTTAATTTAAATATTTACACATATAAGAATATTGCTGAATTTATATTTGTCAGCAATGTGCGACAAAAAATTCTATCCTTGAACGAATCTACATACATGTTTCATTACGAGTATTTAAATGGCTTGTACATCTGTTTGAGAACAGAACAAATTTTTTTTCTTTTTTGCTTAAATGTATAGCAAAGTATAGGTTTAATATTTTTGTCACCAGACTACAAAGACGTATCGATCTAGACAAAGCTGTTAGTTGTCAGTCATGAACCCTCTTAAGTCCCTTACTATATACTCGTACTATAACTATAAGCTACCTTTTTTTCGATCCAAAAACTGTGAAAAAGGTATTGAAAGCCATGTCCGTCTGACTGTCTAGCCGTAGTTATGGATTTCATTTCCTCACTTTTATAGATATTGTCCTGACACTTAAAGCTTAAGCTTTCTTCTTAAGCTTTTTTCTATAGCAGTAAAAGTGTTAAAGCGAGAGTGCCACGCCCATTTTAGGCATTACTACCATACATATATTCGATTTTTTATATAAAAAATGGTATATTTGTGAAACGATTTATTTCATATGTTGTAAAAACACTTCTTATGTTTAGAAATGGACCCATGATTGAAGTGGTCTAGTTTTTCAGAATTTATGTTTTATGAAACAATTCATTTCAAATATGGTAAAAATAATTCTTATAGCAACCCATGATCACAATAGAACCAATGATTGAAGTAGGAGCATATAGCCCTCATTCAAACCCAGCGCACATAGATATTCAAAAATAGTTTGCCTAATCATCTTGTTACAGGTATTGAAGTTTCTTTTTACAACATTGACCCTATTTTGTTTGAAATTGAGATATCTGGTTAGCGTTTTCTTTTGTAAAGGAGGAATGGTAAAAAAATATTTGCACAGTGCACGAGAGTTCTTTAGCTAGTTTAAAGTGCCAAAATCTCGTTTTCCTAAAGCCAAAATCCGTTTAAACGAAATCATAGCTGATCATTTTATCGTTTTCTCAAATCTTTCACCATATAGCTCAAAAAAATAATAGAAAGCGAAAAGCTTTCTACAAGTGAAATTTTGCACCGTTTATTTGGTTATATCTCTGAAAGTCTTAATATCTCCTTTTGATTTTGAGTTGGGAAACCGTAAGTGGCGAATGGAACACGAAGAGCGCTGCATTGTATCTATTTTTATACCCGCCACACATAGTGTGAAGGGTATTATCAGTTTGTCGGAAAGTTTGTAACGCATTAAAGGAGGCATCGGAGACCCCATAAAATATATATATTATTGATCAGCTCGACGAGACGAATCGATCTAGCCATGTCCGTCTGTCTGACGTCCATCCGTCTGTCTGTCTGTTGCAATGCGTGTTTCTCGAAAAGTTTTAAAGATATTGACCTGAAACTTTAAACTTAAGCTTTTTGTGTTCCTAGGCAGTTTGTATGGCAGAACCAAGGTGCCACGCCCACTTTTAGATATAGCCCCCATACAAACTTACCATTTTTTTCTATATTTTTCTATGAAAATAGTTATTATTTATGAATGTATTTACTAAAAATCGGGTTAAAACACTTCTAATCCAATATCCATACATCCAATACTTGAAGAAAGGTGCCATGCCTATTTTTAGATATAGCCCCCATACAAACTTACCATTTTTTTCTATATTTTTCTATGAAAATAGGTATTATTTATGAATGTTTTGACTACGAATCGGGTAAAAACACTTTTAATCCAATATCCATCCATCTAATATCAGAAGAAAGGTACCACGCCCATTTTTAGATATAGCCCCCATGCAAACTTACCATTTTTTTCGATTTTTTGTATGAAAATTGTTATTATTTGTAAATGTATTTACAACAAATATGGATAAAAGCACTTTAATGACATCCAATTTCAAAAGAAAGGTGCCACGCCCATTTTTTTATACAGCCCCCATACAAACCAAGCGCCCATTTTTCAGATTTTGTATGAAAATAGTTCTTATTTATGGATATATTCACTCCAATCTGTGTAAAATAACTTCTACTGTTATCCTATAAATATGCTTCCGATATGACAAGGATCGAGCCACTATAACATATAGTCCTATACAAACTCACCTTCTATTTTTTTATTTTTCAAAGAAAATGAATAAAGTTTCGTGTGGCGGGTATTTGAGCTTCGGTGCTTCTGAAGTTAACGTTCTTGCTTGTTATTTGTAATATGGTACGGCAAAAAAAAAAAACAAGAAAAAAGTTAATTTCGGTTGGACCGAAGCTTATACATATACCTGTTACACATCATTTGACGTTGATAGACCTTCGTGTGCAGCATTTGTATTAAATTTTATTTTAAAATAGTAAACAAATTAAAAATATTCTTAAAAATTTAGAAATTCGCGGTCCGATTTGAATTAATTTTAAACTGAATATTTGGCATGATATAATAAGCATTTGTACCACATTGGAAGCCATTCGCTTTAATAATACATTTTTTTCTTATAAGAACTTGACAAAATGTTGTACTTTTGTATGGGAGTAATACCTAAAAGTGGGCGTGGCACATTGATTTTAACATAGAAAGTACACAGGACCTAGAAAAGCTTAAGTTTAAAATTTCAGCTTAATATCTTTAAAACTGAGCGAATAAATCGCGCAGCAACAAACAGACAGACTTTTTTTCTGTGTATTATTATTCTTCCTTTTTTTTTTCTGTGTATTATTATTCTCCTTCTTTTTTCTGTGTATTATTATTCTTCCTTCTTTTTTTCTGTGTATTATTATTCTTCCTTCTTTTTATATACTTTATAGGGTCTCCGATGCCTTCTTTAATGCGTTTCAAACTTTCCGACAAAGTGAATATACCTGTTTACACTAGTGTAACAGGTATAAAAAACATTGATATGTATCGAATATGTACTTGTATCAACGCATCCTTAAATATAACATCTCATTCGATTGGTGTACAGGGTAAAATATAGTATAATATCAATTAAAGTTTATTGGTTTCTATTTTATTTCTATTTGTTTGTAGGTAACGCGTTAAAGGAGATATCGAAGAGTCTAGAATGTATATACATATATCCTTAATCAGCTCGATGAGACGAGTCTATGATCGTATGTCTGTCCGTCTGTTTTTGCTGCGATTTGTTCTTCTATTTTCAATAATACTTACATACATAAAATTTTAAAATAAGGCTTTTCTGGTCCCGGTTACTTTGTATGTTAAATTCAATATAATATAATATTTTAACTTTAAATTTGATACATGTGCTTTATGTATGAATGGCAACATAATAATTTCGTTTAGATCAGATTATTGACTTCCAGCCAACCCTTTTACGAAAGGCTGTCTGCTCCAAATATATTGGGTCGGTCATTTAAGTTTCGGTTTTACAGAAGTCAAAGTTTTTTCTTAATTTTATTTTAACAGTAAAAATTAATTAATTTGCTTTTTTATATATACACCACCATAGTGTTCAATTTTTTTTAGTTTGTTTTGTCTGATGCTTGGATCATTTTCCGTGTTGACCTGTGTAATCATACATTTATTGTTGGGTGAAGTTTCTTGTGACGGATTTAAAAACATCGCTTCTACACAGTTTACCGTTTTTCCTTATTATTCATATTATTACTTTAAAACGTTATTACTTTTTTATTCCTTTGCGCATTAATTAATTACGTTTCATATAGCTAAAAAAAACTTTTATTGAAAACGGGTGTGTCATGACACTGATCGTTTTTTATTATTCCATACAGTTCTATGTATTTTCAGATTGATCAGAACATATATTTTTAAACACATATACATAGAAAGCTTAAATATGTTATTAAATTAACCTGATCGAAACGTTTCTAACATCAGATCAGGAAGAAGACGGTAAAAACTGATAGGCTCGAAGAGATAAGCCGATAGATTTGCTTGTCTGTCTGTCTGTCTTAAGATCAAAATAATCTGCAGTCCGTCTGCAAAGATTTTTTGAGAAAATGCCTACAGAGTTAAAGCTAAAAAGAGATTCGATAGCACAAGGTTGTATGTACTTCGCTACAAAAATGATTCGGATTTCTATTTAAAAGCTTTGCTTCGTATCGCCTTTCACACAGTTTTCAGCTTGCACTCTGTAGGCATCTTTTTCATTTTATGAGTTTTCGGACGAGATAGTAAAATACCAAAGGTTACTAGATAAGAATTTATAAAATTATTTTCATTATAAATAAATTTAATAATTTAATAAAACTAAATTTTTAAATTCTGATCTAGTCATCAACGAAAAATATATAAGCAAATAGTCAGCTTTAGTATGATTCCGCACTCTACTGTAATGCCGAATCATACTAAAGCTGACTATAATAGTAAATAGTCAGCTTTAGTATGATACGGCATAGAGATGGGCGACGGGCGGGAATCCCACGGGATCCCGCGGGTCCCGAAATTTTTTTCGGGATTGGGCGGGATCGGGAAACTTTTAAAATTTTCGGGAGTTTTCGGGATAGCTCGACTCGATAGTCAAAAATTTTAAAAGTTTCCCGATCCCGCCCAATCCCGAAAAAAATTTCGGGACCCGCGGGATCCCGGGATTCCCGCCCGTTGCCTATCTCTAGTCCCCCACTCAAATAAGTCACACAGATGGAGAATACTTGTTGCTATTGAATGTTTTGTAAGCCTTAGACGGTCATAAGAGCCATAAACATACATACATTCATACATACAATTTTTATTGTAATTCTTGTTATTCTTGTTGAAAAAAAATAAATTAAATAATGTTTGTATAATGTTAACGAAGTCAGTGTCTTAGTTTTCAACGAACTTTGATAAAGTTGGTATCTGGGACGGAAAGAGTCTTACATTCACAAATCGATACGCACACTTTCAATAGCCTAGGCACTTCTAAATGGAGGCCTTTTAGGCCACCCTAATTAAAAAGCAGTACTAAAAATGTTTTTTGGTCTAAGTTCACGGTGTGCAGGAAGTCAGATTTTGTCGACTTTCATTGTAACTTCTAAATAGATTTTATGTTTGTACACACCTTCACGATGAAAAAACTTTCATAGTAATGTATCTTTGGAAAAATAGCAGCTACGATTTAAGTGTAAAACAGTTTTTTAATAGTGAAAGTGTGTAGATACATAAAATCTATTCAAAAGTTTGTCAAAATAAATGTCGATAAAACCCCGCTTCCTGTACACCGTGAGTACTCAAACGTGTAAAGAGTATCGAAACTTCGGTTTTACCGATATAATCGTTTTATCTTCTATTAAGAAGCTTAAGTTTTAATTTAATTAAAGAAAAATATAATATTAGAAGTTAAAATATCTATATTAAACGTTAAGCTAAAATCGGAAATACAAGTTCCGTGTACCCTAAACTGAAAAGGGAAATACAAATTGTTTGTTAAAAAATCGTTGCATATGTTAAATATTGAAAAAAATATGTTAGTTTAACTAAAAATCGAAAAATCAACCCACCTTGAAATTACATATTAGTTATAAACTTGTTTAAATTAAATAGAAAATATATATATATATAAATAAATTTGAATAAATAAACAAAAATTATATTATATACTTGCAAATGTATTTCGTTTATAGCTTAATACAAAATAAAACTTGAAACCCGAATTTTTCAGTGAGTACGGATACAAAGACAATAATAGAAATGATATTCAGAAATTACTAAATGTAATTTTTCGTATATTTCGAAACATTTTAAAGTTAAAAATATGTAATATTTATTAAAAAGCTTCAAACTGATTTAGTAATGTAGGGCGTTTGTTGGAATCTATTCAATATCATTCTGTTACGTGGTGCGGGGTATGAAATTTAAATTAGTATCGAACGAGTATGTATATACTATATAGTAGGACTGTGTGATTAATCGATTAATCAACCAACAATCGATTATTTTACATAATCAATTGATCAATTACTTGAAAAATCAACAATCGATTGATCAACAATCAATAATCAACGATCATAATCAACAATCATAATCAACAATCAATAATCATATAATTGATAATCAACAATCATAATCAACAATCATAATCAACAATCATAATCAACCATCAATAATCAAGTATTTGATAATCAACAATCGAGAATCAAATAATTAATAATCAACAATCAGTTGCAATACTCGCATTATTGTTAAACGCAATCATAATGCAATATATATTTTGCAATTGATTATCAATTTCTTAAATGGCAAATAACTATAGTTAATGAATGTATGTATATATATATGTATATTTGATCGATCTTCAACATATATCCAATATATAGCGAGATTGAAAAATTAATATAAAAAATGGCGAAAATAAATAAAAAAGCATTGTTTGGGTAGTGTGGGATATTTTGGAAAATGGAAAACCGAAATGTGAGTTGTGTGGTTTTATTGGATAAACCAATTGACATTGCAGACCACCATAAATATAAATAGCTTATATACAGAAGAGTGGCGGACCCGGGACAAACTTAAATCTTTTTGTTTTTCATACTTTAACAAAAGCGCTTTCTTTATCTTTTACTAGACTACTTGCTGGTCAACAGCATTTACAAGTGATTCTAGATACTTATGCGACTGCAGTGAACAAGGTATCCCCATCAACTTCGAGTATAGCGAGTGCCGAAAACAACATACATAAGTGTGCAGCAAGTAAAGCAGCAAAAACTAACTTCAAAATTTGTGCTACCAACAAAGAGTGAGCAGGAGTCAATTGAGTCATTGCATATTTTATAGCGATGTCGTGCAGCCCTTATTCGATTGTTGACAATATTGGATTTAAAACACTTATGACGTATGCATTTTCTAATTATGTAATTCCGCATCGCACCATTCCTGCCCTTTATACCAAAACTAAAGAAACCATATGTGATCGGTTGCTTTCAATCGATTTTATGTCTTTGTCGACAGATGGGTGGACAGCACTTAATGGAAGCCAGTTTATCTGTATAACATGTTCATTTATAGAAGATTGGAAATTAGAAACAGTAACACTTGCTTGCCGCGAATTGAATGAATCACACACCTGTAAAAACATTGCAGACATTATAAAACAAGTACTAGACGAATTTGGTGTAAATATTAACAATGTTATTTCCGTAACCACTGATCGGGGAGCGAATATGATAGCTGCTGTTAAATATCTTCGTGCAAATCATCTTGCCTGTTTTGCCCATGCAGTAAACACAATTGTTCAAAAACTATTGTCGGATAAATTTATTAAATCGACATTATTGAAAATGAGAAACATATACAACTTGCTGGCTCATAGTCCGCAAGCTCAACGAGATCTTAGGCAATGCCAAATCAATGCCACATTGCCTACAAACAATATGCCGTCATCCTGTAAAACTCGTTGGTGGTCCGAAATGAGACAAATGAAGTTCGTCATAGATCAGAGCGTTGCAATATACTCTTTTTGACACAGTACGCTGGTGGGGTACATCAGACATTACAGCTTAATGTTTCGGAAATAAATCGTTTGAAAGTAGTGCTTCCAATTTTAGAAAAGATTGAGATTGTATCTACCGCTTTGTATAGTGAGGAAAATGTTACCGGCTCACTTATATTGCAATTCCTTGCAACTATTCGAAAAATATTAATCGAAAAGGAAACCGGGCCAGATGCGGTACATACAGATGTTGTTGAACGAATTACATTCCAAAAATATTTACAAAAGTTGGCTGACGAAATTGATAATATTTACGCTACGGAATCTTCCTATTTGGAAATTGCAAGCTACATTGATCCTCGTGCATCTAAAAACAACGTTGGAGTTGCTGAAGTAGTAATACGGCTAGATATATCAAAGATTCAATGTCATAGCACATCAAACGCAAGCACACACAGTTTGGCCTCTAGCACACCATTTTCAAAACTACAGATGTTGTACTCATCATTGCATGATATTAATGTTTCAAATATTGAACCAATTGATAATATTGACGACGAATAAAATCGCTTTCGCTCTTTGGCAATAATCAGTTTAGATGAAGACCCATTAAAGTGGTGGGCAAAGAACCAATGCATTTTCCCGAATTTATTAAATATTGCGAAAAAATATCTTTGTATTTCGGCCACAAGCGTTGCTTCGGAACGAGGTTTTAGTTCTTCAAGTGCACTTATTTCTAAATATCGCGCTTCGCTAAGTGATGAACACATAGACGAGCTTGTCTTTTTGATGAAAAATAAGAAATATGTCAAGTTGTAACACTTTTCTGCATAAAACTACACTATAATTTTAAATTAAATGAAAAACTGTAAATTTTGTTAGTATAAAATACCGGCCTAAGCCGATTTTTAGATTTCCAGCCTTATTTTAAACTTTTTTTTAGCACTAATCATGATTAATCAGTAACAATCGATTATTTTTAATAATTATCAACAATCGATTGTTTTGAACAATCACACAGCCCTACTATATAGCCGATTGTTGGCCTTGCCAGCTCGTAGGGTTTCGACAGTGGTTGTAGTCTAGTCTTGCTTATAAACTTTCCATGCCTGAGCCTCTTTATCTATCCGACACAGGTGACCAGCCCCGGACAGCCTTTTGTATTGGATGTTCTTGACAATGTCAATGTCAGTATATAACTTGTACAGCTCATCGTTCATGTGTATACGGATGTCATTTCCCACTCTAACTGGACCAAAGATTCTCCGAAGCATTTTCCTCTTAAACACGCCCAACGCCGACTTATCCTTTTCTGTCATGACCCATGCTTCTTAGTCATACATCAGGACCGGCATTATCAGAGTTTTATACAGTTTAATTTTTGTTTCTATGGACAGAACTCTACTTCGCTTTGCTTACCGAGACCAAAATAGCAACAGTTATTGACGCAGTGCCGAGGTAGTCAATGTTTTCTATAACCTCAATTTTAAAGTTCTCTGTCCTCAAAGACTGTCCATGTCGCGTTAATTTTCTGGGGGTTGATACCAAGTACATATTTTTGCCCTCGTTCACCGTTAGTCCCATTGGACGGGACTTTGTTTCAATGTCTGAGAAGACCCTCGTGACTGCACGATCATTTTTGCCGATTACGCCGATAACATTTGGATCGTATTGGGTGTTTGTTAGCGTCATCATACAGAGACGATCGATCTTTGCATGAATACCATGTTCAGTCAGTGCTTTATAGAACTTTGATCTTATTGGCGTATCGAAAGCGGCTTTGAAGTCAACAAATAGGTGATGTTTGTGGATTTGTTTTTCTTTGGTCTTTTTCAGGACTTGGCGTATTGTGAATTTGGTTTCAGACTATTGCACAATACGCCAGATAGGATATAATAAGCGATTGGAAGAAGACTTATTCCGCGAAAGTGTGTGCAATACCACTCATAAGCTCACTTTGTGTTTTAAAAACCGATCTTTATGAAATTTTCGTAGGGTGTAACTGAGACCTTAAGTATAACAATAAGTGATTATCTAATACAATTGATGCATGTGTTTTTCAAGGAAGTCATCTTGGGCCATTACGTTTTGTTATTTTCATAAGCAATCTTCCATTAGCGATTGAACATTCTTATGTCTAATTTTGTTTGTCTTAATCTTATACTTCCAGTATAGTTAACTGCAGTTTAATTTGAACTTTGCAATTCTTAATTTAAATTTTTCCAAATGTAAATGCATGACCTTTTATCGTAGAAAACCAATAAATAATTGAGCTGGTTAGAGAGTTTAGTTTTTGTAATTTGGGTATTCTTATGGACCCTAAATTAAGCTTTAATGTCTTTAATAACCACAATAGTCAACAAAGCGAGAGGTGATCTCGACTTAATAAAGCGATGGGCTAAAGAGTTTGAAGTCCCGTACATTATGAAACTTCTTTACACTTAACATGTGCGCCAGATCTTGGAATTTGCATCTTGTGGAATTGGCATCTTGAAATTTTTATGCTGTTTTGCTCTAAGAAGCTTTAATTTTTCAACAGACGTTAATCTTCCGCCCTATATTGATCGATTGAAGCTTATCGATCTTCCTTCCCTGGTTTCACCCCGTTTTCATACCGCTCCCTCTCGCTTTAAGTGCAATTATGTTCCTTTTAAGTTGTCTCACTTCACAACAAATTATGATTGTCATGACTTACTTAATTTTCTATGTGTTGCTATTTATAATAAATTTTCTCATCTCTCCTATTTTAATTCTTCTTTATATTCTACATATTTAAAGATCTATTTTCTCACAAATAGTTTGAATGTATTCATTCCAAATTGGGTTAAAACACTACTTATGTCATCCTATAAGTGCACTTTCGAAATTATAAGGAAACCTAATATAGCGTCTAAACGCAATGTGTAGTGTCACTTCTTCGCGAAATATTGCTGAAGCCACTGATGATCATGTTAAAGATATTCAAAGTTTTGTGTGACGGGTATTTGTTCCTTTTTTAAATGTATTATTTCCAAAATAATTAAATGAGTAACAGTGGTTATCTATAGAGTACTAATTAATTGTTAGCGTATTATCAGAGCTCATGAACTCCGAACATTCTTTAAGATCCATGGAAAAAATCCAACAACTACTTAGTAAATGCAAATTATATGCAAATCTTTAAAGATTTCCGATTCAACCCTTTCCCGATGACTCGGACCCGTCCCGTGCTTATATCAGTAGGGATATTCAATTTAAGGTTTCGTCACTTATCAAATTAGATGATTAAACAACTGCTCCCAAGCTGTAAGTATGGAAAATGAAAAAGTATAAGAGGCTTTTAATTATTTTTTTATTTTTACTTTTCTTTGTTTTTGCTTAACATAAATTAGAGCACTTTGGCGCTTATAATCGTTAGCAGCGGTGTACATAATACAGATTAACTAATTAAAATAATGATTATATTTACGTTATATAGTAGTGCTATTAAAAGTTTACGTTTTTAGTTATAATAATTGTAATATTACGTTTAAACATTCAGAATTTTAAGTACATACATCATTTATTTATACAATACTTTGCACATTAATGTCAGTAGCTAATGCGTACAATAATAATGTGCATATTATTTACTTTAAAAATCAAAATGAAATACATAGTTATAAATAATTTTTGTGATTGTTGTATTATAAATTATTTGTTCAACTCAGAAAAGAAAAGCAATATATGTCTCAGGACTGACTTAAGAAATTGTTTGTCATATAGAACATTAAAAGACTCCCTTTTGAATTATTGAACCCTAAATTTAAAAATCCTGGTTGATCTCGCTTAACATGCACTTCGTATAGAACGACCTTGCTCTAACACGTTTTACATTTTGGACCATATATCATTAAACACGGCAAAAACCTCGATGTAACACAGTTTTCGATGCAAAAACGAAATATTAATAACGCTATGAATGTTCACACATGGTCTTTCTTTCATATTTAGGTTATTTTTCAATTAAACTATATTGATTTAAAATCCGATTTGATCCGCATTGGAATCTTTTATTACTAAAATTTTTTGTTGGAACGTTATCCTGTGTTAAGCAATTTCGACCTGTTTATTTGCTAGAGAAGCGCTGCGTCATTGGAAGTAAGTTCCTTCGTATTAGAAAGCAATTGCGATGAATGTTGAGAAAAATAAAATGTTTTAACTTCGGCAGAACCAACCATCTTGGGATACCGATCCTGCGGATGTCATCTATGACCTGGTCCTCCAAACCTGGTCCTCTGCCGCGACCCCTCCGATTTGATTCACGTTTTGCTTTCAAACATTTCTTGCTGGAGCTTCTGTGCCCATCCGACACAGGTGACCAGCCCAGGACAGCCTTTTTGTATTGGATGTTCCTGACTATGTCGATGTCAGCATATAGCTCGTACAGCTCATCGTTCGTGCGCATACGGATGTCATTTTCCACTCTAACTGGACCAAAGATTCTCCGAAGTATCTTCCTTTCAAATACGCCCAACGCCGACTTATCCGATTCTGTCATGACCCATGCTTCTGAGTCATACATCAGGACCGGCATTATCAGCGTCTTGTAGAGTTTAATCTTTGTTTTTCTGGACAGCACTCTACTTCGCATCTGCTTACCGAGACCAAAATAGCTACGGTTCGCAATCTCCTGACTGATGATGTTGTTGTTGTTTACATCTGAGCCCAAATAGATAAAGTTTTCTACAGCCTCAAAGCTGAAGTTCTCTCTTTGGTCTAAAACCGCACTGGTACTGTCCAACTATACGTCCTACGTACGTTTCTATTGCATATTATGCCAGATAGTATTTTGTATGCGATAGAGAGGAGACTTATTCCGCGATAGTTTGCGCAGACTGCAGGGTCTCCTTTTAGGTTCCAGTCAACAGGCATTCGCTCACCAGACCATATTTTGCACAAGAGTTGATGCATACATCGAATCAACTCGTCGCCGCCGGTCTTAAATAACTCTGCGGGTAATTCGTCTGCGCCTGGCGCTTTGTTATTTTAAGTCTTTGTATGACTTCTGAGACCTCGTTATAGTCTGGTGGCTCCACAGGAATCCCATCATCGGCCGGAGGACCCAGATTTTCATCATCTCCACCAGCGGTATTGTTCCCGTCATCGCCACCAAGTAGTGTAGAGAAGTGGGACCTCCATAGCCTTAGTGATTCCTGGACATTTGTTACCATGTTTCCTTGTTCATCCTTGCAGAACGAAGCTCCTTGCTTATGACCATCGGTCATACGTTTGATTTTTTGATAAATACCACGGGCCTCGTTTCTGCTATTCATCATCTTAATCTCCTCCACTTCACGCCTTTCCAGTTCTCGTTTCTTCCGTCTTCCGTCATACATTGTATGTATGTTAACAAACAAAATCGGTTTTCAAGGGGCCAGCGAAATCTTCATAATAAAAGTTTATTTTTATATATAGATATTTGCTAGATTCTAACCGTGGCTATACTCGCTTTTGTTTTTCTCCACTTGAGTTATATTTTGCAACCGAAAAAACTAAAAAAAAAGTAGGTACAACTTTATTAAAATTATATATTGACTGCACCCTTCCCTTGTCCAATGTTATGTATTATAAATTATATTGTCAAAAAGAGAAGTCTGACTATGTTTGTCATATGATTTTAGGTTGATAATTATCTGTTTACACTACATGTGGCGGGTTTAAAAACGTGTAAAAAAAAAAATATTCAAAATAATTCTATATATTTTTTTGTTGATTTGAAATAAAATGGCGAAAAATAAAACGACTTATGACAAAAGTGTTTGTCCTCGGTGTGAATAAATTTTTTTTACATATTTAATATGATGTGGGTAAATGTACAATTGTGAGTAATAAATTGTTACAGTGATTATACTTTTTATGTTGTATAGCTTTTGATTAGTTTGGTCAAAGATTTGATAAAATTTTAGGTATAAAACTCTGAATGAAACATTGCGTTAGCAACAATGTTTGAGCGCTGTATATTAAATTCATTACTGGTAAGCACGAATATATAGTTATTAAGTTATAATAAACGAAAAACTTAATCAGTTTTAGCAGGATCAGTAAAGAGATTGGAGCTAAAATTTGTGCGGCCGAGATTCTTTGACGATGGCTGTCTTCAAGAGGCGTTGATGACTTCAAATCAGTTGTCAAAGCACACAATGTCGAAGTGTTCGCAGTCATCGGGGTTATTTTCTCTTTACTAATGTTGCTGGGATCATTTTTTTTCTCTTTGGCTTCGGAGCTTATTGTGTACTCAACTCCTTCGTTGGATATAGTTTTTCCATGATTTCCAGTTGGCGATACCGGTTCGCCTGTTGCTGAGCTGCTATTGCTACTAAGTGCCATTCGCTGCATTTGTCTTATAACAGTCGCTGCATAATAGGCTTGCTGTAAAAATATAAATTGATAAGATAAAATAACATAAAAATAGATAATATAAATTAAAAAGATATCTATTGTAAGAAAAAAAATTGATATCGGCTTAACAACGGTCGAAGCGTTAGAAAGGTTCCTGAGAACAACATATTGAATTGAACGTTTTACAGAAAGTCAATGAGAGACAAACGCACAAGAATATAGACAGATTACCAATCTGACCAAATCGATTTATCAATTTATTCAAAAATGGATTAATTTTATAAGTTACTAATGTGTGAAAGGTTTCAAAAGCTTCGCTCCTTAATGTTACTATAAAGTTTTTAAAATTAATAGAGATATAATTGCCATATAAACGATACAAAAAAGGCGACATGTTTTTGCAAGTTTTTGAACAACAAAAAGCATCTATGTATGACCGGTATTTATATGATCCACTAAAATAAAGTGCGTTAGGCGTGGGCGCTTTATTGAAAAGTATTTGACATTTATTTTGGTTAATGTTAAAAAAAACACACACAGGAAAAAAGTGTACCAAATGCAATGATGGCTAGTCTAAACAAAAATACTCCAGGTGACATACACAGACGTGTATTTGGATGCGGCTTCGTGGTTAGTAAGAAACTACGCGGACTTGTCTTCAGGTTTACAACTGTAGATGAACGTCTCGCTTCGATACGCATCAGAGCTAAATTATTTAACATTAGCCTAATATGTGTACATGCCCCGACAAATGTTAAAGATGAGATGGAGAAATAAGAATTCTATGAGCAATTAGAAAGCCGCTATGACCGCTGCCCTAAGCATGACAACAAAATTGTCATCGGTGATTTCAACGCACAAATCGGTAAATTTA
The DNA here is from genome assembly GCA_018903435.1 of Leucophenga varia. NCBI lineage: Eukaryota > Metazoa > Arthropoda > Insecta > Diptera > Drosophilidae > Leucophenga > Leucophenga varia. The sequence goes on along the minus strand of JAEIFJ010001288.1, from coordinate 179,582 downwards.
GCCTATATGTCAACACCAACAGTAATAGAGAAAGGCTAATCGACTTTGCTGTGGGCAGAAACATGATCATAAGTAGTGGTTTCCACATCTCGACAGTCACAAGACAACATGGCGCAATGGCGACCTAAGTAGTGATTGATGCCAGGCACTCTACTTACGTGCTTAATGCAACAGTGCAAGGATCGCCCATCTATTCCGAAAGAATCCTCCGACATCCGACTGTGTAAACGATCTGTGGAAGCGTATCTCGAACTCATTAGCTACGGCAGCCAAAGGCGTTATTAGATGCACTAAACCTCGAAGGCAGACATGGTATGTTAAGGAATGTCGCATTACTACTGCAGAGAAGAATATAGCACGACAACGAATTCTGCAGGCGGGAGCAACACAAGCTGTTATTGAGCGATATAGGTAGAAACGGAGAGAGAAGAAACGCCTGATCTGACGAAAGAAACGAGAACTGGAAAGGCGTGAAGTGGAGGAGATTGAGATGATGAGTAGCAGAAACGAGGCCCGAGGATCAATCGAGGATCAAGAGTGTGACCGAAGGTTTTGAGGAATGAGTTTCGATCTGCAAGGATGTACAAAAAATCATGGTAACAGATGTCCAGGAACCACTAAGGTTATAGAGGAGTCACTTCTCTACCATACTTTGGGACGATGACGGGAACAACACCGCCAGCGTAGATGATAAATATTTGGGACGCCCGACCAATGATGGGATTCCTGTTGAGCCACCAGACTATGGCGAGGTCTTAGAAGTTATACAAAGGCTTAAAAATAACAAAGTGACAGGCGCGGGCGTCATCTCTTGTGCAAAATATGGACGGGTGAGCGTATGCCTAATAACTGGAACCTTAGTGTCCTGTGCCCAGTTTTTGAGAAAGGAGACCGTGCAGTCTGTGCAAACTATTGCGAAATATGTTTCATTCCAATCGCGTTTAAAATCATATTTGTCAATTGTGTAATAGACTGAAACCGTACGTAGGAAGTATAGTTCGACAGTTCCAGTGTGGTTTCAGGCCGAAGAAATCGACCATTGACCCGATTTTCAAATCCTGGAATAGATCAAAGAAAAACAAATCGACACACACCACCTGTTTGTAGACTTCAAAGCCGCTTTGAGCACGCCAATCAGATCAAAGTTTTTTAAAGCTCTGACTGAACTTCGTATCCCTGCAAAAATCGTTCGCCTCTGTATGATGACGCTGACAAACACCCAAAGCCCTTCCACTTTTCAATCTCCTACGAAAATACTAAAACAATGCAAAACGTTGACCTGATATTTTCTACAAAGGAACTATGCTGCTCGCATATGCCGACGACATAGACATTATTTTCAAAAATGATCGTGCATTCACCAGTGCTTTCTCAGACATTGAAAGAAAGTCTCGTCCAATGGGGCTAACGGTAAATGAGAGCAAGACGAAGTACTTGGTATCCACCCGCAGACAAACTTTGAGAACAGAAAACTTCAGCTTTGAGGCTGTAGAAAACTTCGACTACCTCGGCACAGATGTCAACAACACCAGTCAGTAGCAATTTAGGTCTCGGAAAGCAAATTGCGAATCAGAGTTCTGTCAAGAGAAACAAAAGTTTAATTCTACAAGACGCTGATAATGCCTGTCTTGATGTATGGATCAGAAGTATGGGTCATGACAGAATCGGGGCGTTGGGCGTGTTTGAGAGGAAGATACTTCGGAGAATCTTTGGTCCAGTTAGAGTGGAAAAAAACTTCCGTATACACACTGGCATCGACATAGTCAGGAACATCCAACACAAAAGGCTGCACTGGGCTGGTCACCTGTGTCGAATGGATGCAGAGGCTCCGGCAAGAAAAATTTATAAGCAAGACGTGAATCAAATCGGAGGGGCGCGGCAGAGAGGACGTCCGCAACTGCGTTGGGAGGACCAGATCTTGGAGGACATCCGCAATCGGTATCCCAAACTGGTATTGACTACCACTGGATTACGACAGCTGCTGCGAAACCATGCGTGCTGCCAGAGCCAACAATCGGCTGTTGTGCAATTTATATATATATATATTAAAAAAAAAAAATTTTATTTACAAACCTTCCATCTAGATTTTGCAAAGTTCTTCTTTAATTGTTCCGATACGGTTCCATGAATGTTTTTGTTGCTTGCTTCGTTTCCAGATATCCTAAAATGTAAGAGTTTTTAAAATAATAAAAGTAGTAACGAAAGAACAAAATTACCATGGATGTGCAAGAGCATCTTTGCAAGTATAACGCTTTTCAACGTTGACGCTCATCAAATTTTTTATGAAATGCTTTGCAGAATCACTTATATCGTCCCAGTACGGCGAGTCAAATTCAAATTCACCTTAAAATTTATTTGATAATGTTTAGAAATATTGTAGGTATTTACAGCACACAGAGCGTTTCATTGACTGATAGTATTTACTTACTTTTTCAAAATTATAAAAACAAATTGTATGTATTTTGTTTCTGTAATTTTGAAGAAGAAATCAAATGCTGTCACTCAAAAAAGCACTCTATATTATTTGGATTGATTAAATTGAGTGTTTATCTGGTCCAAATAAGAATATTCCAAATTTAAATAATTTTGCTTTGTAAAGTAGGTAGCAAACTTTAAATGCACAAACTGAAAAATTTCGGCAAAGTTTTTTATGAGTATTTTAAAGAAAAGTTTATATGATCGGTGCTTTTCAAGTTTCATTAAAAATATGAAGACTACAGTTTCCAATTGTTTTGAGCAATAAACAAACTAACTAGGAACACAAAAGCTTAAGTTTCAAATTTCAGCTCAATATCTTCAAAACTTTCCGTGTAAAACGCATCGCAACAGACAGACAGACGGACAGACATACAGACGGACATGGCTAAATCGATTCGTCTCATCGAGCTGATCAAGAATATATATACCTTTATAGGGTCTCCGATGCCTCCTTTAACGCGATGCAAACTTTCGGACAAACTGAATGTACCCGTTTACACTATGTGTAACGGGTATAAAAAAAACAGTACATAAAGTCCAAGTTATACACACCTTTCAAAATTTGGGCAAATAAATTTGCATCATTTTCGTCATAGAACGGTGGATAGCCACAGAGCAAAATATAAGATATTACTCCTATGCTCCACACATCAACAGCTTTCCCATAAGGTTTTTGTGCTAACACTTCAGGAGCCACGTATCCAGGTGTGCCGCAAGCAGTTGCCATAATTCCAGAATCCTCCATTTTTGAAAGACCAAAGTCACTTATCATTATTTTGCTATCATCGTCCGGGCTAAAGTATAACAAGTTTTCGGGCTATAAAAATCAAATGTTAACCAAAGTCGTATGGAAAAATATATATTTAAAACCTTAAGATCTCTATGGACAACGCCTTGTTCATGCATATAATCAACTGCTTCCAATATTTGTCTAACCAAATTAGATGCGTCCTTTTCTGTGTATGATCCTTTCTCAACTATGCGATCAAAAAGCTCACCACCAGTAACTCTAAAATTATACAAGACAATTAAATAATGCAATTTTTAGATTCATAAAAAGATATTTACAATTCCATCACCAAATACACTTTAGTTTTGTCTTCATAGGTCTCCAAAAGTTGAACTATGTTTGGATGGGTTAATCTGTAATATAATATTAGTTTATTTTAAACAAAAAATTTTAATAAGCATAAAACTTGTTGAGTAAATAGATGTTCACATTAAAACAATATTATGTTTTGTTATTTCCAATTTAATGTTTTAATAATATTTATAGAAACTATTGTAAAAATATGGCGCACGACCTACAACATTCACCCTTTTCCCAACACTTTCCATCAATTTACGAAATATTTTGAACAGTATAATTACCTTTGATAGATCAATATAAGAAATTCGCGTTTAAGTGCATATAATAACTTAATAAATTGCACAATTGACTTTTATTTTATCTGCAAAAGAATCGTAACTCACCGCTTTCCATTTGGATTGTCGGCATCAAAATTATTTGCACTGAACCTACATTTGAAAAAAGCAAAATAAAAAAAACCAAAATAATTATTAAATAAAAAAAAAGAAATAATGTTTTATAAAAATAATAAATAGATTTTGTGAGATACATGTACCAGTGCTCTTCAGTCGATATTTTGCGATTTAAAAAAAAAAAAAAAAAAAGAATCATGAACACTTCAAAGTCGTAAGAACTGAAGCTCAAATACCCGTCACACGAAACATCAAAAGCTTATATATTATTTTTGTAAAGGGGTTTGGGAGGGGAGGGGATCAATAGTTTGATACAGCCCAAGTTAGGATTCTATATTGTTGCTAGTATAATAAGCATATAGTTCAAATTTTTAGCAAAAACTTTAGCTAAGTCAGTAATTTAAAAAAAAAAAAAAACAAGAAAAATCGTTTACTTCGGTAGAACCGAAGCTTAAATACCCGTCACACGAATCTTTAAACAGTTTATGTGTAATCATCAGTGGTCACCTAAGTTTACACACAATATTAATTTAAAATTTTGAGCTAAAAACACAGATATGTATAACAACATATTTCTTGAATATATCTGGAAACGGGCGGCAAGGTTGTTTGCAAGAAACACCTGAAAATGGGCGTGGCACCATGATGTTGGAAGAGTTTTTACCCAATATGGAGTAAATACATAAATAAATAATAACCATTTTCATTCAAAAAATCGAAAAGGAAAGGAGGGGGCACCAAAGGGGCACACATGACATGAGACATAAAGTTAGCCAAATAGAGTCAATAACATAAATAATAGTTTTTTTACAAAAAAAAATGAAAGTTTATAGGGGGCATGCCTAAAGAGGGCGGGCATTTGGTTTGACACGAACAAAGAAATGTTTTACACAATGGGAGCGAAACATTCATAAATAATTAAAATTTATACAAAAATCGAAAAAAACGGTAAGTTTGTATGGGGGCTATACCAAAAATGGGCGGGCACTCAATTCAAACTCATAATAGTCGTGCCGAGAAAACTAAGTCCAAATTTCAGCTTAATATCTTTATATCTTCAACGAAAAGATGCTTAGAAATATACAACGGACACACACGGACAGACAGACGGACATTAGATCGATTCGTCTCATCGAGCGATCAAGAACATATATATACTTTATGGGGTCTACGACGTCTCCTTCAATGCGTTACAAACTTTCAGACAAACTGAATATACCCTTCACACTATGTGTGACGGGTATAAAAAAAAAAAAACAAAAGTGAAGTAGAGATTATGTAAGGACTATAAACTATAGTTGCCCGATCCTCATAAAACGGATTACATTAGAAGTGTTTTACCCAATTAATAAAAAAAAAATAGTTTTATATAAAATTCGAAAATGACAGGTAGGTTAGTATGGGGTTTTAGGCTATGTTCCGATCTTATCCAAGTTCGAACTGAAAACATTAGTTGACATTTACTTCTATTTTTAAGATAACAAAAATTGTTAAAAAAATAAATGTTTTCTCATATAGAAACCAGAAAATGGGCGATGACTTTTCATGGCAAATGGGCTTGTCAATTTGTGTTTAAGCATGTAAACGCCTAGAGTTGAGAAAAGATTAAATTTCGAATTAAAATTAAAAACATTTAACTGCAGACGGACAGATGGACAGACATGGCTAAATCGACTTAACTTTGTGGGTTACGTTGCCTTCTTAAAAACTTTTCCAAAAGAAACTCATCGAGAATACACGCAAACTGCACATCTATTTAAACAATTGCTAAAGTTCCCCGTTAGAAGATAATGTTCGTAACTCTGCTAGACTTGTCTCTTTACATTGAGTTTGCATTTGTATATATGAATACAGAACGTTCTTTTGTGAGGAAATTTTATCTCTTCTTTTTTAACTCTTTTGCGAAAACAAGACTAGAACACTCGTATTCGCTACGTTGTTAATGATTTTTTTTTCTTATTATTTAAAATATGAAATGTATGAAATAACCAAAATTTTAATTCAAACTAAAATTAGGTGGTAAAGACTTTTGTATGAACAAAACTGATTTTGAGAAGGTTACGTTCCCTAGTACTGAATCCCCCCCCATTATTTTGGTTTATGGCTAAAAATTCCTTTTATTCATGATTTTTCGTATCACATATTTGAAAGGTCGCAATTTTTTAAAAACACCAACATTCTGCATTCTGCAATTTCAACATTCTAGATCACAGCCTTTTTCGTTATTGAAATCTGACGAAAGATTTTGAAAGAATCATCTAATTTTTCGAAAACATTCATAATTTTAAATGTATAATTTGCATCAGTTCATTTCGTGTATTTTTAGAACATTTTAAAAATCAGTTGCTTTATAAATCCACAGACAAGACGTTACTCGGATCCGTGTTGTTTTTGCAGTTTCATCAACTTCCTTATTGCTTTTTGCATACAGAAAATGTTTTAATATTTCCGAAACATGTAAACACGTAGTTATTAAATTTAAAATTCCACATCCATTTGTTTCAATTAAATATTTATGTTATAATTAGTTATTGTCTGTTGTCTATGATGGTAGATAAAACACAACATAAAGGGATGAGCATAGGGCATGATTGTGCCAAAGTTGACTATTAAATACAGGATAATAGTACTTTCTAGTAGTAAATCTGATTAATAACACAGTTAAACATTGATTTTGTTAAAAGATAATAACCACCAGACTCGGAAACGATTTTTTACGTATATTACGAATCTGAAATTGGATTTCTCTATCACGTCTCAATTTCGTGAACCTTTATAAAATAGTAACGCTATGCGAGATCCAGTAACTTAGCTTATATAAAAGCTAGAACCTTAAACTACAAACACCAGAAGCAAAAAGATACGTATCATTAACATGGATGCGTTCTTTCCTTAGCAGTTTTTCAAAATATCAACTAAATAAATTTTATATAATACACAGTTACTTTACAAAGTTATTGCTTTTTTTTTAAAGTATTTTCTCAACCCGAATGTAAAATTCCGAATTTAGATTCGACTTATAAAAATTATTTACAATTCCATATTTGTGTTTAGCAAATATGTACTTATCACATCGCGTTACTTTGTTATTGTGGTTCAGAAGCTGCCTAAAACGTGGGTTGTTACAAATTTATACGAAATTGAGACGTGATAGAAAAATTCCGATTTCAGATTCAGAACAAGTCCTTCCAGAATCAGGTGGACATTATCTTTTAACAATCAAAGCGTCGAATTTTGTTGAAATGCGTAATACATTCAACTGTGTCCAAAAAGTAGTCGGAATTGATGGAATAAATCAAAAACATTTTTTTTATTCTTTCTCATCAATTTCGTTCCCTTCAAAAGAGTCCCCTCCCTATATAACAAAGAAGTCACATGGAGCCAAATCAGGTGAATAAGGTGGTTGCGGAACGATATTGGTTGCATTTTTGGCGAAGAAGTCACAAAGATTCATTGCAGAAAATCCAAGAAAATTCAGCATTTTTGGTACCAATCGAGTCGTGACGTTTGAGGCCCAAAATATCTTTCAAAATGGTATTAATTAATCCTTTTGATACGCCAATTTCATCAGAAATTTCTCTTATAGTTAATCGACTTTTGAACGCACTAATTCTTTAACTTTTTGGATGTGACCATCGTCCGTTGAGGACACAGTAGTATGTAAGACTTGAAATTATTTGGTTTTAATATTTTTCCAAAAAGGAAGAATAGTTCAATTTTCCTGGAGCACGAATTCTCTCTCTTTTTGTCTTGTGTGGTCGCCAAGTCCTTTAAGGTTCGAAGGACCAAAATGTACAATAACGTGCACAGTTGAATTCTGTTATAGAACTCCAAAAGAAATGTTAATATATAATGGCATTATAATAGCATTATATACTAACATTTAAAATTTATGTTTTATAATCTCACTTGGAGAGAACAAACATGTTTGAGTAGTTGTAAGGTACTAATTTTTTTTATGAAAATTACATGCTTATATACAATTTCTACTTCTATTACAAAGTGGACTGTACGTGTAAAATTATATATTTACAATGAATATGAATATAAAAATAGCTTATCTATTATAGGCGTAGAGTTAATCATTTGTGCAGGAGTCAAGTGTCATCTCATTGCTACTTAAGTGCTGAGCATCACTTAGTACGATCGTAAAATGTTATGACTTCTGTGTGAGCTTAAAAATATTGTCACTGCGGGATATCTTGTCTATTCTTATCGCGTATTGAATATAATAATCCACAAGCAGCACATGGTCATATTTGAACAGACTTGTTGTGTCTTTTCATCAATACCTATTCATCAATAATATTCTATTCTGACCGGTATTTCAACCGAAAATTGCTATTTTGTTTGTAACAAATGAAAAACTTTGAAAGCATTTACCGCGAAAACTAACTCACCTTATATATTTTGTTTACACCCTATATAGCAGTACTACAGCAATGAGCATTCCCCTTGATCGATATTAAGAGTATTATACTGTAAAAATTTCATAGCGATCGATCCAGTAGTTTATGTCATCCAATGTAAAAAAAAAAAGTTGTCACGCCCATTTTTAGGTGTAGTCCCCAAACAAGTTTACCGTATTTTGTATGAAAATGTGTATTATTTATGCTTTTATTCACTCCAAATTGGGTAAAAATGCATCTAAAATATTCTCATTGCTCTCCACCAATTCACCTCATTTTCGATATTTTCAAGGAAATTTTGTTAACATATCTGTATTTTTCAAAAATTGGTTTAAATTTTATAAAAAACACTTCTTTTTTCTATCTAAGCCATTGATATCACATAAAATATTTAAGTTCGGGTGTGACGGTATTTAATCTTCGGTTCCACCGGAATTAACGTTTTTCCCATACCACACACCACAATGTAAACTTTAAGCGTTATAATCATTGCTTAGCAGACATTCTCTAGCCATGACTATTAAAATTGTTATATAAAAAATGTTAACTCAAAGAATAAAATTAATTTGCTTGCAAAAGTTCAGCTTCCTATTTGTAACATAGTTGCTTGGCCTGCAGTCAATTAGTTAAACATCGAAAACAAACATCTCATCTGATAAAAGTGATATTTATTACTCGTTTAGATAGGAGCAGTTAAAAAGAAAAATAATTTAAAAGGGTTCATTGCGTTCAATAAATAAGAACAAAAAATAATCTTCGCGAGTTCAGTCCCTGTTATTTTGACATTGAAAAATAATTGGCAAAAATCAAGACAAAATATTTGTTTGTTACAAATCTACAATTTATTTCGGAAAAATGCTATTATTATTTTTTTTTAAACTATTTATTTTTATCTACTCAACACTAATATTCTATGTAAATAGTTCAATGCTTGATTTAAAATTATTACAGGGTATAGTTAGAAATTAATATCTTTCAACTGAAAATTAATTATTATGATTATGATTTAATGGCAAAGGGAAAAATGGAGAGTGAAAATGTTATAAACTACCAAATATGTGTATCAAATAATATTTTAATATTACAAAAAATATAAGTAAATTTAATGTAAGTGGTAAAGAACAAATGGTTAATTAATTATCAAATACCTATTCTATGATATATAGCAACAATTTGTAAAAATTTGAAAATCTTATACATAGTAGATGTTGTAGGTCTGGTCGAGTAATAAAAAACTGTATGCTTAAAATTCTTTCTAAACATTAAAAAAAATAAAAATCGGTTTAATTTACTGAGTTATAGCTTAGTAAGTGAAAAAAAGAGAGAGTCATCAGTTCTTTGACCCTTGATCTAGATTTTGGGGTCTCCCAAAAATTCTAGGTATACAGTTTTTGCTTTACTCAACCAGACCTACAACCTGTACTATAAGATTTTCGAGTAATCTCATTGTTTTCTTTTTTTGTCGCTTAGTCCTCATTAGGTCCATTCATATTTTTTGCATCACTCGCATTGCATTGAAGCGATATGAACACCGGAAATTTTTAGTTTTTATACCCTGCACCCAAAGGGTAAAAGGGTATATTAAGTTTGTGCGAATGTATGTAACAGACAGAAGGAGGTAAGATAAACCCTTTAAAGTATATATACTCTTGATCAGCATTGGAAGGGAAGTCGAACTAGATATGTCTGTCTTTCCGTCCGTCATGCTGTCTGCCGTATGAAAACGATTATTTCGGAGACTATAAGAGGTAGAGCTTTCAAAATTGAAATTTAGACTCTCTTTGACCGTCAAGTGTGCACTTACAAACGGTTTTTCTCTAGACCCATTTAAAGGAGTACCCCCCATACAAATCTACCCCAAATTTTTGGGGTTTTGCATAAAAACGTCATTGTTTTTTACTCTAGGAAGTTCAAATTTAGTAAAAAAAAAAAAAAAAAATACCAAAAATTTAAAAATTTTTTTACATAAAAAGTCATGTATTCTAGGAAGTTCAAATATGGTAAAATATGTCTACCCCATTCAAAGATATACTCGATTTTTTAAGTTTATCTATGAAAATCCAATTCAATGAGGTATGGTAGTAAAATAGAACCTAATTTAAGGTACATATAGATTGGGTACAGGGTATCTTGCAGTCGAGCATACTCGACTTCAGCGTTCTTTCTTGTTTTTGTATGTTTTTATACTAGAAAAAAAAACTGCAAAGGCGTAACGGAAAGAAGCCGAAACGCCTGTAAATCCTAGTAGCTCACACCGGGTAGCTCCAGCTAGTATGTTAATAGAAATAAACGTTTAAATGTGTCAAATTCTGTCGAATTGCCAGTTAATTCTTCTGCTGCAAAACTGTTTTTGCGTATAATAATAAAAAACTTACTGACGTATACTTTAAATGTACATTGTTTATTATATTTAATTTTACATGCATATATGTATACTTTTTTTTGTTTAAGGAATTTTTTGATAATGTATTTATGGGCAAATATATGCCATATATTAATGGTATTTGGTACGTTTGTTATGTTAACACCGCCACCCTATGTGGATGTAAAATACAATTTTTTAATTGTAACAACTATTTTTGTTAGTTTTATGAAAGTTGTTACATTTCCAAGAATAACATCAAATTGTCATAATATTAATAAACTAATCACAGTGAGAATATGGGGTACATTTCGTATCGCCAAAGTTTTTAATTTTCAAAGTTTGAGTTACATATTTATTGTATTTATTATTTATTTATAGTGAACCGATCCTTGATTAATATCACAGGCACACAAAAAAAAAAAAAGGTCAAATACCAGAGGTCACAACCCCATACCCCCATGTTTTTGGGGTCGCTGAAACCAAATATGATCATGAAAAATTTTCTTCGCCCATTTTTCCGCTACCACCCTCCCGGGGTTGGAATATCATTAGAAAGAAAAAGTCGAGTAGGGTGTGATTCCCATTTTTGGCTCCTGAAACTAAAAAGCTACAAAAAACAAATTCTCCCCCCTTAACCCCCCTAAAACCCCTTTGACACCCCCAGGGTGGGGTTGAAATTCAAATTTTACGAAAAGTCGAGTCGGTGTCTAAATCTATGTTTTTAGGTCGCTGAATCCAACAAAAAAACAAAATACAAATCTTTCCCCCCTTGACACCCCCGGTTGAAATCAAAATTTTACGAAAATCGAGTGCGGTGTCTACACCTATGTTTTTTAGGTCGCTGAATCCAAAAAGACTACTAAAAATAAATTCAGCCCTCTTACTACCCTTGGGAGGCGCTTGAATTTTTTTTTTGGCAATTGAGGCAAATGTGCAAAATCACAAAACATAGGGTCAGACATCGCACTCGACTTTAAGTCAATATTTAAAGTGCAACCTCCACCCTGGGGTGTTAAGAGGGTTGTAAGGGGTTAAGGGGGAAAGAATTTGTATTTTGTTTTTTTGTTGGATTCAGCGACCTAAAAACATAGATTTAGACACCGCACTCGACTTTCGTAAAATTTGAATTTCAACCCCACCCTGGGGGTGTCAAAGGGGTTTTAGGGGGTTAAGGGGGAAGAATTTGTTTTTTGTAGTCTTTTAGTTTCAGCCGACTTTTTCTTTCTAACGATATTCCAACCCCGGGAGCAGGTGTAAGGGGTGGTAGCGGAAAATGGGCGAAGAAAATTTTTTTCATGATCATATTCGGTTTCAGCGACCCCAAAACATGGGGGTATGGGGTTGTGACCTCTGGTATTTGACCTTTTTTTTTTTTGTGTGCCTGTGTATTTAAAGCAAAAATGGTTCTTCATTTAAAAACTAGAAAATATGTGTAAAGTTTTTTTTGGGGATTATACCAAAAAATAGTTGAGAAAAGCTTAAGATGGACAGACAGATGGGTGGACATGGTTAGATCTTTATGGAACCTTCGATCCTTGTGATTCTTTAATACCCGGAATTTGCATGGTTTTCTCAACGAAGGACTGTGATTATTGCGGAATTTTCTTACTTTTGTAGTGTACGATATATGAATCTATTTTCAGAAAACTGTATCAGAAATAATAATTAAAAATCCGACCTCAGATTCGCTTTCAGCGACCACAAAAAAACCATTAAAACAAGGTTCAGTAGAATTTGATATATTATTTCGCTTATTGTAATCGAAATATACTAGGTGGGGTGAAAAGTAACCTCCTTGGGTATGAAAAAATTTGTTTTTACATATTTTAATTCTCATTTAGCTCTATATACTTATTTCAACGATTTTCTAACTTCTTGATCTCGTCCGAAAAGTAATTTTCCGGGAGGTCTGCAAAATCCGCCTCCGGGCGTCGATGATTTTCTCGCGTGAACTGAATTTTTTATTGATGAGCCATATTTTGGAGTTTGGGAAGACATAATAGACAGAGGGTGCCAAATTCACTTCATGTGAGGCCGTTTTGCAGCGATTTCGGCCTTCAATCGCACGAATAATGCATAGTTATACTCACTGTTGATGGTTTTCATTTTTTGAAGTAGTCCACGAATAGTGTGCCATGACAATCCCAAAACCGACGCCATAACCTTTTCCATCGAGCCTCCCTCGTCCGCTTCGGAGCACTCGTGCCGGCTTCAGTCCATTGCCGGGCACTCATTCTGTTTTCAGGTGAGTAATAGTAGACCCAGGTTTCATTAACAGTTATCAATCGAAGCCGCCCGATTCCGCATCAGCAAGTTCAAAAACTCTTTCGAAATGTTCTCGCGTTCGTGTTTTTGGTCCGGAGTGAGCATGCACGGCACCCAGCGGCAGAATAACTTTTTCATATGCAGAATCTCACCCAAAATATGGCACGTGCGCTCAGTACTAATCTTTGTGACATCTTCTAGTTCGCGCATCTTGACTTTTTTTCGACATTGTCCTCTGTAACCGCATCGGAGGCCCTGCCGCTGCGAACTTCATCGGTGGTGGAGTTGCGGCCAACACGAAACTTTAGAAACCAATATTTGACGGTGTCATCTGACGGAACAATAGCCCCACAAGATTTATCCAACATTTCTTTTGTTTCCTTCGCCGATTTGCTTCTTAAAAAATAATGTTTTAGGAGAGAACGAAAATCGTTTTTGTCTATACTCAACAAAATTATGGGCAGTATCGTATTGAAATTTCGCATGTCTGCCTAAATATAAACGGACCAGCGGCGCATTCATCCGGTCAAGAAGGTTACTTTTTACTCCTATTTTCACTATTAATTTTGACGAAACAATATAGGTATTTCCTTTACCCAACTCACTTTTCTTAGTATGTTATAAACCTTCTAACAAGAGACCATATTGAATTTACATGGTTACATAATTTTTGAAAGTGTTTATGTACGAGCCCAAACCACTATTATTTCGTACGGCGTTTTTACTCGTCTGCAATGTTTAACATACGATATTTGAAAAAATAATACAGATACCAGATCCAAATATATTTTTTCTTGAAGATAATTTTATTCTCTTTAAGATTGAAGAAAAACTTTTTTTATAATTTCAACAACAACTATTTTAATAGTAATAACAAAAAATTTGACCACTATTAATTCGTACGCTAGAGAATATAAATTAAAAATATATCGTTTTTTATCCTCTTATTCAATATTAATATTGGGTAACATCGCCTTTGGCTTTTACCACACATCTACAACGGTTTGGCATAGATTTTAGTAAATTTTGGCATTGTTCTTTTGAAATTGAATTCCAAATTTCTTGCAGCTTCATTTTCAAATATGGAAGGGTTCTTTGAGGCTCGTTTCTTAAATTTCTTGTTACGATTCCTCATATATTCTCAATTGGACTGAGATCTGGACTACTTGACGGCCAATCCAGGACTTCAATTTGTTTATATTCCAGCCAATTTTTTGTTCGCTTGGCAGTGTGTGGTTCTGCTCCATCCTGCTGAAACGTGAACTCTTCACAGTCGGCCAGTTTTGGTATAGATGGCAGTAAACTCTCTTCTAAAATATTAACGTATTTTTCAGCATTGTCAATAAAATGCAGCTGTCCCACTCCTTTGGCAGACACGCAACCCCACATCATAGTGCTTGCTGGATACTTGACTGTCTTCTTAAGACAGTTGTTATGGTATACTTCTTATTTTTTACGCATGACTCTTTTCCGCGAATCTCCGACACTCACATCAAATTTAGCTTCATCGCTAAATATGATGGTGTTTCTTTGCCCTTAAGTCCATGGCATCCTCTCCTGACACCATTGCAGACGCTTCTTCTTTTGGCGAAGCGAAACTAATGGTTTTTCCTTGGCCTACCAAGTCATTTTAGCTATTATGGATGAAATATAACCTGTCGTAATACATACTTTAAAGAAGCGATATCCAATATCTCTCATCTGGAGACGTGTCCATTCCCGCTTATAAATTTTGCCGATTTTCTCAGACCACTCAGACGCTACATTTCTTAAAGATTTGCGGCGACCTGTCTTGACAATTGTGGCCAAGGCTATTTTGTCACTAGATGTTATTGCCGATATTCGGCCTCTATTGGCAGTTTTATTGTAAATATTACCATTTGACTTAAAGAATTTTATAATTCCTTGTACCGAGGATTTGCCCAGTTCTAATTGCTTAGCTATGTTGCCAAATGTCTGCCCAGATTTATAATATTCAATAACTAAATTTCTTATTTTAGTGCAAATAGGCTTACCACGTGCCATGGTTGCTAAACTTGGAATAATGTCAAGCAACTCAATTCGTCCGTCTTCTGCATTGCATTATTATTTACAGATTATAAAGGGATAGTGATTATGTTACAGTATTTGCTTTTGTTTTCATCTTTTTTTAAGATTCTAAGCTAAACTTACGCAGTGTACGAATTTATAGTGGTCAAATTTTTGTTATCAGTTAAGCGAAGCATTCTAATAAAATACTGTTAAAATAGTTGTTGTTGAAATTACAAAAAAAAGTTTTTGTTCTATCTTAAAGAGAAAAAAATTATCTTATTTTTGAAATTATCGTATGTTAAACATTGCAGACGAGTAAAAAGCACGCCGTACGAATTAATAGTGGTTTGGGCTCGTATACGAATAATTTCTGGATATAAGACCCGTATTTTTTTTAATCGGGTAATATTTAACAGTGCCGCGAAGCCCCTGATATTTCCATGTATTATTCATGGGAAAATATCAGTATTTCTTAGATTTAATGTAGAAACCTTGAAAATAAATATTCATAAACGGTTATAGAATAGGCTGCAAAACCAACGATTATTTAATGAAATTTATTTATTTGTTTTTTTTTTTTTTTTTGGTTTAAGACAGGATAGAACCGATACAGAAATTCATCGTATTTTCACAAATATTTGAACTCTAGAAATGAAATTCGGTATACATGTTACTTGGAAAGTTAGAAAAATATTATTTGGCTTATAATTGAAAAATAGAAATGAAAGTCGTTAGACATGATGCTAGGGCCGGGAAGAATATCGTTTGGAAAAATGTGGGATGTGCGTGGTCACTTTTTTTGCAAGTATTTGAGATATCGGAATGAAACTCACAATCAGTGTACATGTTAAAAAGAACGGTGGGAAAAGCTGGTTGGGGACACAAAAATATTTAAAAAAATAGCTTTTTGCGACAGACGAGTCTATTTTTTGAAATCCATAATTCTGTTAAAATATTTTTTTTGACTGATCTACTTTAGCAGTCTTACTATGTTTGTCATATGATTTTGGGGCCACTAAATTCGCGAGTCTGGTATCCACGCCATTCCAGCTTATCATGTTTTTGACCAATCAATCATCTCTGTCTATAAGCCAAAAATTTATTTTAGACAGACGGATATGGCTGAATCAATTACCTGAAGTGATAGAATGAAATGGATACATATGATAAACACAGTTAGACCTCTAGCTCAGCCAAAATAATTTAATAATAATTTTAATAAGTAAATATATTTTATGACTAAAAACCATTTTGGTAAAATCTTAAATTTTCACATAACAATTTGTCTGTTAAATAGTTAAAACTTCCCCGAGTGTGAGGGTAAAAAATATGTTCTCCCGAATGGAATGTTTTTTAAAAAGGGGGATAAAATGACTATAAACCTCGTGCAGCAGGTGACCCCGCTGCACCAGTGCATGTATTTAACATATATTAAGCACTTTTGGAATATTATTTACATTGAATTTGACTTACCTTCTTAACACACGTATTTCATTTTCCAAAGACTCTTCTTTGCCTTTTAGAGCCTTCTTATCTATGATTTTAACAGCAAAGTGATCGCCAGGTACTTCCTTACTTTCCGCCAAACGTACTTCCGAAAACGCTCCTCTGTTGATTAGATAAAAATTATTATAGTATTATTCGAAAATAAAAAAAAATACTACAATGTATATACATAAATGCAAAATCATCAATTTCAAAGTTCTAAACTATATATAATACATTTTGTACTTACGTTCCAAGCAAACCGTGTAAGTTGTATTTATCTTCGATCGATGTTTGTTTGCTTAACTCTTTGCAGTCCTTTGTTTTAGACTTTTTGCCGGAGTCCTTTTTTCCGAAAAGTGGCATTTTCCAGTTTTTTTTTAACTTATTACTTTATATTTATTTGCGCAATATTATGCTTGTCACACATTTCTATTATTTAAACGAATGAAACGATTCAGTCTGATTTCAGTTCGGCAAGCTAATATTCTAAACTAAGTGCATAAAGCTGGTCACAAAGTGAGATAAGAAGCTAATTTTTGAGCGTAATACTGATTAATCAATAATTTGCTCGTTATCAGCAGCCTCTGCCTGAGATAGAAACATTATTTAAACAGAACTTAATGTGTGTTAAAGTGATGCTGCTTACACGTATAAAGCAAGCTAGAGCTTTTGTCGAACCGAATACATTATTCTCTACACAGCGATATCGACTACAGTGTTGAAACCATACACAGTTTATACGAATACATCTGGTATAATCAAGATTCTAAATTTTTTGGATGAACTCTATGTGTAACTTTTTGGGAATTCTTCTTACTGGCATCTATTTTTTTTTTACTAATATAGTGTATTTCTATGAACATTACAACTTTAATATTCTAAATTGCTTTTAAATTCTACCAAAGATTAAAAAAGTTTCATTTGAAATCTATCGGGGCCATGGGCTTAATAATGCGGAAACGTAGATTCAGAGATTATTTCATTGCTTAAATACAGCAAAAATGTCCAAGATGAGAACAATACTTAAATATAGCCGAAATTTTACCTCCTTTCGCAAATAATTATGTTTATAAAGGGATTGTCCTCAAAGTGAGCGATTAGTCAACATTTTATACAAAAAAAAAATTTAATATTGATCTTCTAATAGTAAATAATAAGTTGTTATTAAAAAATGTTATAAACAAATGTCGTACAAAATCTTATGTTTGGCACCGCTCAATAACCAAAAATTAAAATTCACAATGTGATGTCCATATCTAAATGGAAAATAAATGAAATGGTAAATGGAAAATGTAATGGAAAAAACTAAAAGCTAATTTTTAAAATGTTTTTTATCTCTAGCAGTTCAGAGCTATTCCATTTAGAACTTTGCTTTCACAATAAAATTAAATAACTTTATTCCACCCATTATATATTTTAAAAATAATGCTAGTGTTTAAATAATAGCTGTTTTCCAAAATAAACAATTGTTTAACATTACTGTATATACAAATATATGTTTGCGTTGGAGGTATGTACATAATTCTTTATGATCACACTCCATAAAATTTAATTACGCACAAAATAAATACACATACTATCCGTTGTAATTTTTTAGTTTTGAAAATTTTTTGTAAAAATTTAAATATAAAACATTACTGAAAAAAATTTCAAAATTTTCTGTTAAAAAAATTGAGAAAGTACAAATTTTTATTCACTCATAATGAAGATAGTATGCGAACGGAATTTATTAAATTTTAATACCCACCACACAGTGTGAACTAGAGACTTATTATAAAATATTTTTAAACTGTTACCTACAACTTCAATTTACTACATTGATACGAAAGCACTAAGGCAAGACTTTGGAAAACTTAGATCTGGTACAAATAGTTAGTATTATTAGTAAACTGACATTATAGTAAATTATTTTTTTGTTCATTACGAAAGAACTAGAACAGAATTTTAGATAAGTGGGTTTGGAAAATTATAAGGAAACTTGTTTTCAGCGACATTTTTGAGTAGCTTTTTTGATAATCATGTTTAGAATGCCCACATAAGTTGTTTCAAGTTTATCTTTACATTTTAAACATTTAGGACTCACATCCATTATTGTGCCCAGCACTGTATGCATTTAATTATTGCCCTTGAATAAATCATAGAGATAATAAAAAAAATCACGTTTCTATTAATTGAGTGAGCAATTATTTTAAACTTGTTTACAATCTTTCATTTACATTGAAGAGAACTTTTTGCGGCACATTTATACAAGGAATATATGTATATATATAGTTGGTAGTTACCCAGATACCGACTAAATCAGCTGAGAGCAGTGTTTAATTTTGTTTTGGGTTAATCAGGCGACCCGAGTAGACCGTGCGATTGAAACCGATTAGACCGTGTTTCTATTATGCTACGTAAATTTTCTGCACTGCACTCGCTGTAATGGCGACTTTATAATTGTAAATAAATTTCCCAAATAACCCTTATTTTAAAAAAAAAATTGTCCGTAAAAGTGTTGGCAAAACTCAAACAGGAGGTAGTAGCGCATCATAGGTACTATTTTTTAAGATACTTTTCACAAATGTATGTACTTACGTGCTCAACGAAAACATTAAATTTATGAAATAATTCGATAACACACTACACACAGACCGTTTGTGCAAACTTATCAAAAAACAAAAAAAAAAAAAAAAAAAAAAAATTAGCTTGCTTGCTTGGACCGAAGCTTTTATACCTGTTACACATCATTTGACGTGGATAGATCTTCGTATGCAGCATTTGTACTAAATTTTGTCTTAAAATAGTAACAAATAAATAATAAATAAATCGCGCAGCAACAAACAGACTGACAGACGGACTGACAGATGGCCAGACAGACGGACATGGCTAAATCGATTCGTCTCTTCGAGGTGATCAAAAATATATATGTTATATACTTTATAGGGTCTACGATGCCTCCTTTAATGCGTTACAAACTTTCCGACAAACTGAATATATCTGTTTTACACTATGTGTAACAGGTATAAAAAACAGAAACAAACGAAAAATGTTAACTTCGGTGAAACCGAAGCTGAAATACCCGCCACATCTTGGTTTAGTTTATTGTTGATCATCAGCGGGTTTGGTAAAATTTGGAATAGGGTTGGAAGTTTAGATACAATAAAGGGATAAATTTTAACCTTAAGACAGAATAATAAACATTTGTTTGAAATAAATTAGATAATGGGCGCTGACTTTGTATTGGGACTATATGTTATAGTGTTCTGATCCTTATAATATTAGTAGAGTATATATAGGATGACATTATAAGTGTTTTTACTCCATTTTCAAACATCAAATAGAAAATGGGCAGAAAATTCGTTTGGTACCAATACCTATAAATTGGCGTGGTACCTTGGTTTTGACATTAGTAGTGTTTTTACCCAATTTGGAGTGATTGCATTTATAAATAATACCCATTTTCATACAAAAAATCGAAAAACGGTAAGTTTGTATGGGACTATACCTTAAAATGGGCGAGACACTTTGATTTTAACACTTGAACTGCCTAGGACTGAGAAAAGCTTAAGTTTCGAGTTTCAGGTCAATATCTTTAAAACTAAGCGAATAAATCGCATAAATACAGACAAACAGACGGACAAACGGATATGGCTAGATCGACTCGTCTCGTCGTGCTGATCAGGACTATATATACTTTATAAGGTCTATGATGTCTCCTTTAATGCGTTACCATCTTTATGACAAAATGAAAATACCATCCACAATATGTAGTACATTCCTATCTTTTGACTTTCTTTCAAATAATGTAGTTTTAAATAATATTGCTAAGTGGCGTAATATGTGTTGCACTCTGGAAATTAATAATTTCTATTGCGATTATTTTAATATAATGTATTAATACCCTACGTCCAGCCGTTTTCGACTTTCAGCAATATGTCCAGGGGTGATATACATAGGTGTTGCACGCGCCTTATTACAGTGGGTGGGTAAAATTATGATCTTAACATATAATGTTTTTTCCTAGAAATTGTATTCCGGAACTATTTATTAGACTAAGAACAAACTACTTAAACTTTTCGAGCGTCCAATGTACCAAAAACCTGTTTCTCAATATTTGTGACGGGGATAAAATGATTTTCGTTAAAAGTTTTAAATTGTGAAAATTTGTATCTAAACAATTTTTTTTTTAATGATATCAATTGCATAGAAGCACTTGGTTACAAAAAGAAGACCGAAGTTTACGAAATAAAATTGTTTAATTAAAAAACTTTATGCACTGGCATAACTATGAGTTTTTGCTTGTTGTCGTATATCCAACAAAATATACGTAAATATGTACAAGTATGTATGTATATGTATACGTACGTATGTCTGCACAAATGTAGATACATATGTATGTACGTAACTACCAATTTAATTTAACTTTAACGTTTGTTAAAAGAATTTTTTAAAATTTAAATTGATGTATTAGATATTTTTCAGTCCATATTCACTTGAATTTGATTTGATTTTTGATTGATTTTTCACAAAGTTTCGGTTCACTTTATATATAAAAACTACTTTAGATAGTTTTTTTAAACGCACTACTTTCACCAAATATGTAAAATGAGCGTATATGTAGCGATATTAAAAGAACGTATTTTAAGTACGAAAACAAGTGAAAATTTACACATTGGTCTCCTAGATAAAACTTATTCAGGCTCTATTGCCTTCTTTTTATGAGAATTTTTTTTTTTATTCTCTTATTGCTTTCAGTGCGACCGAGACCTAATATGTGCTACTGAGCTATTGATTTTGCAAAAATACCAAAAAAAAAAAAAAAATAAAAAAAATACCACAATATACTTTCAACGGAATTCACTTCAAATCTGTGTCTCTTTTATACACCTCTGTTCCCATTTCCAATAACGATTGAATTAGTCGGTTTCAAAATGTATTGCATATAGGCTAGCGGATTTAAAAGATAAATAAATTACTTTTTTTTAAAGATTATTATTAAAGCAAACTAAACTTTAGTTTTTACTAGTTTAGTTTGCTTTAGTTACAGAATTATATGTTCCTTTTAATAATTGCTTTGCTAGTAAAACGAAATAATCATATCAGCACATGCGCAGTGTTCATTAAAAAGTTTCTTGTTGCCTTGAAGCACAAATAAAGTTCGTATATATATTTAAAATTAATAAATTTATCATTTTCTAGTCCTTAAAATTATTTAATATTTTATAAAAAAGCTTAAATTATTTCAAGTACTTATAGTCCTTTATATTATAATATCCTATCTAAGCATATATATATATATATATATATATATATATATATATATATATATATATAGCATATATACATATATATATATATATCATTTTCTAGTACATATTTAAATTTTTTTAATAATTAATAACGTATTTTTAAAAAAGCGTACATTTTTTCAAATACATATTATAATATCCTATCTAAGCATATATGTACATATGTAGGGGTTTGACGTTGAATATACTTAACCGATCATAATAAATATTTTAACTTGAGCTGTATTTTGGTTTAAAGATGTACGAGTATATTAGCTAAACTGAAAAAAGTATGCCAATGAAAAAAATTTGAAGTCAGCGAAATGTTCGTTTTTAATAAATTCAATATTTTTTGATAGAACCATAACCGTTATCAACGGATGAAAACAAAAATTTTAAGTAAACGATTAACTTGTTGGGATTTGGGGAACGCATTATTAAATCCTCAATAGTATATATTTATATATTTTTTTGTTTATACTGCAAAAATCGGAGAAATGATGGGATGAAGGAATTATAAGTACATATTTGAAAAAATGTATGCTTTTTTAAAAATACAATTAAATCATAAATCTATATTGACCTTAAAACGATTTCTGTTTCTCGTCTGCAACGAAACGTCGCTTTATACCTAATTACATCGTTGCATACAAATACTAAAATTTGTTCGAAAATAAATAATAATATATAAATTACATTTGATAGTAGTCGGCTTAAAAAGTTCAAAGTATGTAGTTAACTTTGTTATTTATGTAAATATGGTACATGAATTCATATATAAAAGTGAATATATCAGAGGTGACACGTGCTCTTCTGCCATATGAAACGGATTATCTCGGATACTATTCGAGATGGGGTATTCAATAAATGGTTCCGTTCGGGTTCAGATTCGGTTGTTTTTACTGTATCGCATCCGGCTCTAAACTCGGATGCGATATTGTAAAAGTATTGAAGTATCTGGGTTCAAACCGATACAGGTATGTCAAAGGAAGGCTTGAGGCTACATATCAATTTGATAAAATTGGTGTGGAACCGCTAAATAGGATATACATAAATTATAGTAGTATGTAATAACATTTTATAAATCATGGTAAGCGTAAAATAGTTTTCAAAAAATAAAGTTACATAAAAACGAAAAAACAAATATAAAATATTAATGTATCAGGGAGAATAAAACTAAATATACATTTCATATCGATACCATTCTGATCATTTATTAATGCTTTTTGGTTGTCTAGATTTCTCCTAATAGAATTAAAAACATGTTTCAAACATTGTATGTGGTAAACATTTTTTTGCTGACCCTTAGTTAAAGATGGTTTAAACCATATCGATAATGGCTGAGGGTCTGCCTACGCCCGTGGGTGCTGGTCCGGTAACGGTAGCCTCCAATTTATATAAATATAAGAAATTGTATACAATTGTTTGCTATTTAAAATAACGTGCGTCATATAGAAAAACCTTGCTTTTACCGATGATAAATTTAGCGTAATATTATTTTACGATTTATGCGCACATGAGAAGAGTACAAATTCTTTGGTTTTATCCAAATACCTATATTCCGTATTTCTCTTGTTTAGAATTGCAAGAGAAAGACACAAGATGACAAACATGTACAAAAAGCACATCCGGTAGAAAAAGCTCTTTTGCTTTACAAAATGGCTACTATTTGGTTTGGTCCTGTCCTGTGTCAATTTAAGTTAAATTTTCTCATTCAATTTTCCCTACTGTTGTTGTTGATGTTGTTGCTTTACTACTGTGCTTTGTAACTTCATAAGAGCGTATACGTGATACGTATAGCCATACATATATGTAAGTGATGCTGTTTCTCTCGCAAAAATAGTGTGGTATTGCGGATGGCATGTTTTTGTTCTTGTTGTTGCGTTGCTGTTGGTACAGCACAAGAAGTGCTTCGGTTTATCATCAGTAATTCAGTTTATCTATTAGTTACAGTAAGAACGGAAGTAAGCATTTTCTGCTGCCAACGAAGCTTTGAATGCAAAAAAAAAAAAATTATATTCAAATGTGTTATACTATATATGTATAGTTTACTTATAATTAAAATCGATTAAAATTGACTGGTTTTATCAATTTAAATAATTATTTTTCGTTGAAGTATTTTTTCGTCTTTTGTCAGTGTGTCAGTGTGTGTAAAGTATACTCGGATTGTCCTTTGTTTTAACACGCACACAAAAGCATTTTTGCTCACAAATATGAAATGGAAAGCAATTTGCAAGAAGTAAAGAAGTTTCCTCTGCAAATAAGTAATAAACAAGGAAAAGTTATCACCTTCAATGCATTCACAGAAATAACACTGAAAAAGGGCAACTGTATAAATGTTATTAGTGCACTATTATTAATTATATCAAATTTAATTTATTACAATCCAACAGTGGCATCTTTGGTAAGTTTGTTTATGAGCGTATTAAGAATCTATTAATGTACGTGTTAAGTAATTGTTGAAAGTGGTATGAATTATTATACAAGTTTTTATAATTATTACCAAATTTGGAGGCTGCAATTGACAATACATGTAGCAATATATGAAAGACTTCATACCTATATATAATTAAAAGTCTATATTTAGAAAATACATATTCGAGTATATGTATGTCCCTCCCTCTAAAAATTGTTATGTGGACAGAGTGTATTTTCACCGACCCATTTCATGTCGCATAGGCTGCAATGGTCCTCATCATCGATGTTTGGAACCATTCTTGTTGGTACTTCTTGCACACAGAAGCTTTTTCGGGTCTTCGTGTGCTTTTTGCATACAAATAACAAATTACAGATTGTATGTGTTTGAGTGTGCGTGTTGTGAATTTGTTAACTTGTGAGAAGTGCAAACAATAAAAGAGTCGAAGTAAGAGTATAGAAATAAAATAAAGAGAAGAGAAGATGCGCTTTTCAATAGCTTGTGGCACGTAGTTGAAGTTTTTCCAAGTTGAAACAGTTTTTAATCCGTTTTAAATAACAAAAGGCTACATCAACATTACCATTTAAACATAAAAACATACACACACATATATACATGCATATGCAGACATGTAACTATAGAACAATTAAGTTTGATTCTTTAATTGAAATTTATGTTTTGAAAAAAACTTTCATACTCCTATAATTTAAAATTATTGTTAAAAAAAATTTATCAAATTTAATCTATCAACATTAATTAATTTAATTACTGCATCATTTAAACTTATTAATATAAGATTTAATTTGGACTAAACACAAGTATACAAATTTTGACTTACTCTTAGGATCTGGCTTCCATTTCCATGTATTTTAGGGCGTACATTCCAAAAATGGCCACCAAAAATGTTTAGTCCGACTTAGACAATCTTAAGCTTCATGTTTTTCTAAAAAAATTATCTTAATTTAGAATTTTTAAAAATAATTTATTTTAGATTTTTTTGTACTAAGAAAATGAGATTAAATACATGAAAAAACGAAGCTAATATACCTCTCACACATCATTTGGCGTGGATAGATCTTCGTGTGCAGCATTTGTTTTAAATTTAAACTTAAAATACGAAACAAATTAAAAATGTTCTTTAAAATTTTGAAATTTGCGGTTCGATCTTAACCATCTTTATACGGAAGATTTGCCTAGATATAATAACCATTTGTACCATATTTAACGCCATTAGCTCTATAAATATTGTTTTTTCATATAAGAACTAGATATGGAGCTGTATATTTGTATGGGCGTTATTCCTTAAAGTGGGTGTGGCACATTGATTTCATGATTGATTGATTTCAACATACAAAGTACACACGACCTAGAAAAGCTTAATTTAATTTAAAATATGAATATTAATTTCCACCCAATATCTTTAAAACTAAGCGAATAAATCGCACAGCAACAAACAGACAGACAGACAGACAGACGAAGATGGCTAAATCGATTCGTCTCGTCGAGGTGATCAAGAATATATGTACCTTATAGGGTCTACGATGCATTCTTTAATGCGATACAAACTTTTCGACAAACTAAATATATCTGTTTCACACTACGTTTGCAAGGTTTAACTAATGTTCAAAAATAAAAGCTGAAAAATTTTATCTTTTTTTCGTGTTTCAGCACTCGTTAAACAAAAAATACCAATTTGATAAACACAAGTAGCATAACGTTGCGAAAAGTTTGTTCCAAACGTGGAACCATGAAACATTTACCAATTAAACACATGTATTTTGTGTTTATCCTATATAGCGGTTTCACGCTTGTTTTATAAAAATTATTAATATTTTTTAGCTTTTCCTATTGAACAGATTACAATGAGTCAGTAAAAGGGGGGCGGTGTAAGTATTTTGTTTCACCAAAAAAGCATTGGTAAAATATAATGAATTTTTATACCCGTCACTGGTATAAAAATCCATTTTAATAAGTTATCGGAAATCAGTTTGTCGGAAACTATGTAAACAATTAAAGAGGCACGTAGACCCCATAAAGTATATTCTTTATCAGATCGACGAGACGAATCGAAATAGCCATGCCCGTCTATCTGTCTGCTGTATTGCGCTTTAATCAGAAAGTATTAAAGAAATTGAATTTTGAAACATAATCTATTTTGGGTCGTAGGTAGTTTGTATGACAGAACCAAGGCAGAGCTCACTTACCAATTTACCGCCAATATCCGAAATTTTGTATGAAAATATTTTTTACACCCGTTTAAACGTTTATATCGCATTAAAGTATATATTTTTGATCAGACATGGCTATTTCGATCAGACGAATCGAAATAGCCATGTCCGTCTGTCTGTCTGTTGCAATGCGTTTTACTTAGAAAGTGTTACAGAAGTTGAAATGAAATTTTAAACTTAAGCTTTTTTTGGTCCTAGGCAGTTTGTATGTCAGTATTAAGGTGACACGCCAATTTTTAGGCATTGCTCTCATACAAATTTACCAATTTTTTTAATATTTTAAATGAAAATAGTTATAATTCATAAATTCTTCTAAAAAATACCGAAGCTAACGTTTTTTCTTGTTATTTGCTCTTTTTTTGGTCCTGCGTTGCTTGTATGTCAGAACCAAGGTACCACTTTCATTTTTAGACAGAGCTCCCATACACAAATACCGCCCATTTTCGAGTTTTTGTATGAAAATACTTTTTATTTCAGAATTATTTCAATTAATCAAGTATAAAACACTTCTAATGTCGGCCCAAGTATACAATACCGATATGATAAAGATAAGACTAATACCCATTTTTATACCCTGTACCCAAAGGGTAAAAGGGTATATTAAGTTTGTGCAAATGTATGTAACAGTCAGAAGGAGGCAAGAAAGACCCTATAAAATATATATATTCTTAATCAGCATTGAAAGTGGAGTCGAACTAGCTATGTCTGTCTGTTTGTCCGTCCGTCTGTCCATCTGTCTGTCCGTCCTACTGTCTGCCGTATGAGAGAGATTATCTCGGAGATAACTTAGAGCCGTCAAGTGTTCACTTGCAAACGGTTTTTCTCTAGACCCATTTTAAGGGGTACCCCCATACAAATCTACCCCAAAATTTCATTATTTTTTATTCTATGAAGTTCAAATTTAGTATAAATTATGCCTATGATACTCGAAATGAAATATACTAATATGGGTAGGACCAACAAAATTTTAGGTATAGCCCCCATACAAATTTACCGCATTTTTCAAGTTTTTATATGAAAATTCAACTCAATAAGGTATGGTAGTACAATAGAACCGATCTTAAGGTTCATAAAGATTGGGTACAGGGTATCTTGCAGTCGAGCATACTCGACTTCAGCGTTCTTTCTTGTTTTAATATACATATGAATACATTTTATCATAAATGACTAATTGCAATATTTTAATATTATTTCAGTTGAAATATTTTTAAAATCAACAGGATGATCATAAGTAGCTGTAATCTTGGTCTTCCGGATCTCTAAATCGAATATATTGGAATCTAAAAGAGATAAAGTTTTGGTGCCGTTATATTAGCAACCACTGCAAAATGTTACGTTTACATTGGCGTTGGATAGAATATGGACAGATAGTGTATACTGCACTTCTTTGTTTTGGTCCGAGCGTACTAATTTTTTTACCAAACGTGCACTGTACTAGAGGACCACTCGGACAGGAAACAGTCGCTGTGACTCTACCTGGTGACATAATTTTAGGAGGTTTGTTTCCAGTCCACGAGAAAGGCGAGGGTACGCCTTGTGGTCCAAAGGTCTATAATCGCGGTGTTCAACGTTTAGAGGCAATGCTGTACGCCATTGACAAAGTTAATAATGACACAGAACTATTGCCCGGTATACAAATTGGAGTACATATTTTGGACACATGCTCACGGGATACATATGCTTTAAACCAATCGTTGCAGTTCGTTCGTGCTTCACTCAATAATCTCGATACTTCAGCGTTTGCGTGCGCAGACAATTCGGTTCCATTTTTACGCCAAAATGCCTCTTCGGGCCCTGTGTTTGGTGTGATAGGTGGATCTTACAGTTCGGTGTCTTTGCAGGTAGCTAACCTGCTTCGTTTATTTCATATACCGCAAATATCACCCGCGTCGACAGCCAAAACACTTTCAGACAAAACGCGTTTTGACCTTTTTGCACGTACTGTGCCACCTGATACGTTCCAATCGGTTGCTTTGGTGGACATTATTAAGAACCTTAATTGGTCTTACGTATCTACAATACATTCAGAGGGTTCATATGGTGAATACGGAATCGAAGCTTTTCATAAAGAGGCGTCCGAACGCCATGTGTGCATAGCGGCAGCTGAAAAGGTACCAAGTGCGGCAGATGACAAAGTTTTCGACGCCATCATTAGTAAACTTCAAAAGAAACAAAACGTATGTATTACTAAACACTGAATTTTTTATTAAGTATATTGATTATTTAATTAGATAGTATGTGTGTGTGATTGTGTAGGGCTACATTGTTTCATTTATATTAAATTATTTTTATATATTAAGTTTGTGAAATGTATGTAACAGGCAGATGGAGGGTTGATAGACCCTATTAGGTATATACATATATCAGCGACCGGAATCATTATAAGTTATATTATAAAAATTACATGGTAATGATTATATACATATATTTTTATTTTCGTTTTTCTTCAACGATAATCATTAATTTGGAGTAATTTTAAAAAACTTATCCAAAATCATTGTTTTTGATTAAAAAAATATATAAAATGCAAAAATAATGATTTATAATGGTTTTAATTTTTTTCGCTAAAATTAAACTTAACTGAAATTAACAGCTTATGTGTTAGACTTTTCATGTCTATTATTGCATATCCTTGAAAAGGGACCACAAAACTGGCCCCAGAACTGTTTTTTTTCATGGCGGCAAAGCAGAGGTCGTACATAAATAAAGATTTTGATGTGGTCCCTTTTTTTTTTTATAAAAACATAAAAACATACGGCCATCATATTCGAAACTTTTACTCACCTAAGCCGTCTAGTGGTCACTTACAAACGGTTTTTCTCTAACCCCAATTCAGGAGGTACTCCTCATTCAATCCTACCTGTATTTTTGATTTTTTCATGAATACTTTTTCCTTAATTGATAAATCACAACATGGCTATAGCCCCTATACCATTTTACACAATTTTTTTCTTTTGTATAAAAATCCAATACAATAAAGTAAGTTATATAAAAATTGGGAACAGAGTTCAGCGTCCTTTGTTGTTTCTATTGTATATAATATTTTTGTTTTTTTTATTTTCTAAATAAAAAAAATCCCTCTTAAGAAGAGTTATTACTCACATAAGCAATTTCAAAGGATTCAGTCTTTACGGCAATAATTTGTTGGCAATGGCACTGCCAGTCTGTTGACATTACCCTTAAGATGATCATTGTATCTGCTGATATGATTTTTACGCTCGTTACATGACGCACCAATAATACGTCGCAAGGTATTGTTTTAAAGAGCATTACTACAAAAACTGAGGCTTTCATTTAACACAACGTGTTTTTAGTGGTACCCAGGGTCAGCATTGCGAAGCTGATCGTCAAAATATGTTCAAAATAACGGAATTAGATTGTGAGAGATTGGAGGCTGTCTTTGGTTCATCAGGTGTTCGTAGTTTCATATTGAGATTGGCCAGGTTCTCTAGTTTGCGCTGAAACCGAGGTTTAGTGGGCTTCACGTGGGCTTTTACAATCAACGGAATATGGTCAGAATCTAGATTAAGCGATTCTGAACAAATTGTTAATAATTAAACAATTTTTTTAAACAAATATTTTCGTTGCAATTTGTTGGTGTAAGGGTACCCCCTTATATAAATTATTTTAATAAGATTTTTTAACTAAGGGATAGTAAATGAACAACTTTCTGGTATTTTAGTTTTATTTCAACTATTATCTCCAAACTGGTAGCATTCAAACACAAAAAAATTGCGCTTTCCTTTTTTTTTAAAAAAAAAAAAAAAAAAAAAAAATCAAAATTAAAAATTCTTAAAAAAATTAAAATATATTTATTTTTTTAAAAAAAAAAAAATCAAAAATTTGTCCACGGCTCTAAAATCAAACGGCAACTTTTTTTGCCCCACTGTGCGCCCTATCTTGAAATATGCATCTTGTGTTTGAAACCCACACTATGCTGTTCATAAGGATCGTATTGAGTCGGTACAAAAGCAATTTATCGTTTTTGCTCTTACAAATCTTAATTGGGCATCTAACGTTCATCTTGCGACGTACACTGATCGTTTAAAACTTATTGATCTTCCAACTCTGGTTTTACGTTGTTCTATGCTTTCGGTAGTCTTTATACATAAGGTTATCTGTGGCGATATTGTTTCTCCGTTTTTGCTGCAAACATTATTTCTTTATGCACCTTCTCGATTCACGCGTAATTACATTCCTATTAGGTTGTCTCAATGCACTAAAAATTATGCTTGTCATGACTAACCTCGTTCTCTCTGTTCTATATATAACAAATTTTCTAATCTTTTTATACCCGTTACACATAGTGTATACAGTATATTTTTTTGGCCCTTGGCAGTTTGTTTGTCAGAATTTAGGTGCCGCGCCTATTTTTAGGCATAGCTCCCATACAAATATACCGCCCACTTTCAAATTTTTGTATGAAAATGGAAATTATTTATGAATATATTCACTCGAAATTGGGTAAAAACACTTCTTATATCATTCAATGTCAAATTCAAGGTGCCACGCCGAGTTTTTGTATGAAAACATTTATTTTTTATGAATGAATACAATTTAAATTATTTGTAAAATCAATTCCAATGTCCGCCAAAGTGCACATTATCGACATGGTAAGGATCATGCATAACATAAAACTACCATACAAATTTGACAAAATTCATCATAAAATTTAATCTTAGCACCTAGTGAACAATTAAACTGTTAAAAATTTGGTGTAACTTGTATTTCAGCTTCGGTTTCACCGAAGTTATTCGTTTTTCCTTGCTATACCTGTTACACATAGTGTAAACAGTTATATTCACATAGTGTTAACAGGTATATTCAATTTGTCGGAAAGTTTGTAACGCATTAAAGGAGGCATCGTAGACCCTATAAAGTATATATATTATTGATCAGCTCGATGAGACGAATCGATTTAGCCATGTCCGTCTGTCTGTCTGTCTGTCCGTCTGTCTGTTGCAATGCGTTTTCTCGGAAAGTTTCAAAGATATTTTTAGATGTAGTCCCATACAGACTTACCATTTTTTTCTATAAAAATAGTTATTATTTATGAATGTATTTACTACAAATTGAGTAAAATACTTCTAATCCAATATCCATCCGTCAAATATTAGAAGAAAGGTGTCACGCCCATTTTTAGATATAGCCCCCATACTAACTTACCATTTTTTTTAGATTTTTTGTATGAAAATTGTTATTATTTGTAAATGTCTTTACTACAAATATGGGTAAAAGCACTTCTAATGACAAAGGTGCAAAAGAAAGGTGCAACGCCCATTATTATATGGCTCCCATACAAACCAAGTGCCCATTTTTCAGAATTTGTATGAAAATAGTTCTTATTTATGGATATATTCACTCCAATCTGTGTAAAATCACTTCTACTGTTATCCTATGAATATGCTACCGATATGGCAAGGATCGGGCCACTAAAACATATAGACCCCATACAAACTCACCTTCCATTTTTTTTCTTTTTTCAAGAAAATGATTTAAGTTTCGTGTGGCGGGTATTTGAGCTTCAGTGCTACCAAAGTTAACGTTTTTTCTTGTTTTTTTTTTTTCAATTCTTCCTTAAATTCTTTTAAAAGATATATTATCAATGCTGAGTTTTAAAATATTGTGATTTCATTTTTATTTTATTTATTTTTTTAAATACAACCATTAGACCAGGAATCATGGCTGTGAGTAGGGGCACAGCCTGGTCAACCAGGTGACCTAGCAAAAATCCTCCATCGTGGTTTGGGTGGGCGTATTCCTTTCCCCAGTTAGTAATTATTTAGGTATTTTTAGTTAATTATAATTTGTTTAGTTTTAGTAACTGTTTTTTAATGAAGTTGTGATATATAAATAAATAAAATGAAAGTCCTCTGGTACAACATACTAACGAAAAGATGTTAAGTTAAAAGTATTGGGTGCGCAACTAAATAATTTCGTATTTGTTACTAACCTCATATCTATTTATGTAGTCAATATTTTGACAGTGACAGCTATTCTATGTTAAAGCGCGCCAAAAAATCAAGAACATTTGATATGTCACAGTGAATATTAGTAAACACACAAATTTTTTTATTACAGTCAAAATGTCAAGTTACGTTCCAACAAAACAGCATTTGCGGGGAGGTTTGCTTTTGTTCTTCAATTTAAAGAAAAGTGCAACAGAAGCACATCGTTTACTCTCAGAAGCTTATCCTGAATATGCTCCAGAGGTTAGAGTATGTCAGCAGTGGTTTGCACGATTTAAAAGTGGTGATTTTGACACAGAAGACAAAGAGCGACCAGGTCCATCAAAAAGTTTGAATACGAAGATTTGGAGGCATTACTCGATCAAGATTCATGTCAAACTCAAGAAGAACTTGGAAAAACATTGAAAGTCACTCGACAAGCCATTTCTAAACGTTTAAAAGCAGCTGGATACATTCACAAACAAGGAAATTGGGTGCCACACGAATTAAAGCCGAGAGACGTTGAGAGACGATTTTGCATGTCTGAAATGTTGCTTAATCGCCACAAAAAGAAATCGTTTTTGCATCGTATTGTCACTGGCGATGAAGAGTGGATTCATTACGACAACCCTAAGCGTAAAAGATCATATGTGAAGCCAGGCCAACCAGCCAAATCGACACCAAAGCCGAATATTCATGGTTTGAAGGTAATGCTCTGTATTTGGTGGGATCAGAAGGATGTGCTGTACTATGAGCTGTTAAAATCGGGCCAGACAATCACGGGAGAGCTATACAGGCAACAATTGATACGTTTGAAGCAAGCAATAGCCGTAGAACGGCCAGAATGGGCGACCAGACACGAAAAATTGATTTTTCATCATGACAATGCTCGGCCACATGTTGCAGTACCGGTCAAAAAATATTTGGAAAATGCTGAATGGGAAATTCTACCTCACCCGCCTTATAGCCCAGACATAGCTCCTTCTGATTACCACTTGTTTCGGTCGATGCAGAATCACCTTTCTGGAATATGGTTCACCAATGTTGAAGGTATTAAAAAATGGCTTGATGATTTTCTCGGCGCCAAAGATGAGAAGTTTTTTTGGGATGGAATCCATAAATTTCCTGAAAGATGGGAAAAAGTTACCGCTTCCGATGGACAATATTTTGAATAAAATATTTTTTCACTTTCATACTTAAATAAATGGTTTTTTTAACAAAAAAATACGAAATTATTTAGTTGCGCACCCGATACTAGAAACGTATACTATACATCACGTGGCCTAATACATTAAACTAAAAATGTTGTTTTCGTTAATCACTGGCCACTTTTCTATTAGTAAACTGAAAATTTTACGGACCCGGAAAATTTTATGCTACTCAGTTTACAATAAGATTTTATGTTTTAATAAACCATTTAACTATTTATATGTGTGTTTTATAAGGGGTATACAAATTGGATTTTTTTTGTTTAACCAAAATCTTTAATCTTATTACATTTTGTTATTTTTGTGGATTTAAAATGTCGACGAATTAATATTTCCAGGCCCGTGGAGTGGTTCTTTTTACACGAGCAGAGGACGCCCGCCGAATATTGTTGGCAGCGAAGCGCGCCAATCTAACTCATCCATTTCACTGGATCGCTAGTGATGGATGGGGTAAACAGCAAAAACTTTTAGAAGGTCTCGAGGATATCGCAGAAGGTGCTATTACCGTCGAGTTGCAATCAGAAATAATCGAAGACTTTGATCGCTATATGATGCAACTAACTCCTCGCACAAATACTAGAAATCCTTGGTTCGCTGAATATTGGGAGGACACTTTCAGTTGTGTGTTGCCCGAAAATTATCCCTCACTCAGCAATAATTCTATAAAAACATTTTTAAAATGTGACGAAAGTTTTAGGCTTTCGGAAAAAGTTGGGTAAATAATATTTCGTTTTTAACCATAATATTTCGTGCTGATTGTTTGTTTTTGTTTTAATTAAGATATGAACAAGAATCGAAAACACAATTTGTGGTGGACGCGGTTTATGCGTTTGCTCATGCTTTGCATAAACTTCATGCTGACCTATGCCTTAAGGATTCTAGTCGTCAAAATGATCAAAGCAATAGCGTTGGACACCGACCACATAATCCCAGCAGCGAGTCAATATGGTATCGAAAGCCGATTGGCACTCAGTCTCTAGCTTGTCCTGATATGACAAACTACGACGGCAAAGATTTTTACAAAAATTACTTGTTGAACGTATCCTTTAAAGGTTTGTTAGAAGCATTTAAACCTATAATGTACGAGTCTAACAATTACGAATTGTTTTACTAACATAGATTTAGCTGGAAGCGAAGTAAAGTTTGATGAGCAAGGAGACGGCTTGGCAAGATACGATATTTTGAATTACCAGCGCTTGGGAAATATGTCTTCTGGATTTCACTATAAGGTAAACCACACCAACTACGGAGCAATTTAATATCAAAATATGTATTAAAAATAAGCCTTCGTTATGTTTACAGACTCTCAGTATTCTTAAGCAATTGTCCACTGAGTACCTTATGTACATATGTATATAAATAAATAAAATAATTGTTTTATCTTTAAATTGCACTGCACTCTAAGGTTGTAGGAAAATGGTTTAACACTTTAGAACTTAACTTGGCCGAAGTTGTGTGGAACAAGGAAACAGATATGCCAACATCGGCTTGTTCATTGCCTTGCGAAGCTGGAATGATAAAAAAACAACAAGTAGGTCATAATATAACAACAACAACAACAAAAAGCAAATACATTCTATATTTCTTTCAAGGGCGATACATGTTGCTGGATTTGCGATAATTGTGAGCCCTACGAATTTGTCTACGACGAGTTTACATGCCGAGATTGCGGACCGGGTTTCTGGCCGTATCCGAACAAGCTATCATGTTTTGCACTTGATATTCAATACATGCGCTGGAACTCGTTATTTGCACTCACTCCAATGGCCATAGCGATATTCGGCATTTTAATGACAATTGTTGTAATAGTTTTATTCGCAAAGAATCACGATACGCCCTTGGTGCGCGCCTCCGGAAGAGAACTGAGCTACACTTTACTATTTGGTATACTAGTTTGTTACTGTAACTCTTTTGCATTGATCGCCAAACCAACCATTGTATCTTGCGTGTTACAACGATTTGGAATTGGAGTCGGGTTTTCAATAATTTATAGCGCTTTATTAACAAAGACAAATCGAATATCACGAATTTTCCACTCCGCATCTAAATCGGCACAGCGACTTAAATATATTAGTCCACAGTCTCAGGTAGTTATTACAGCGTCACTCATAGGTAAGACCGTAAGCGCTATATTTTTGATTTATTTCTTAATAAGTTCTTTTTGTTTTGTAGCTATTCAGGTTCTTATTACAATGATCTGGATGATTGTAGAGCCACCGGGGACCCGATTTTACTACCCAGATCGCACGGAGGTTATTCTTAAATGCAAAATTCAGGACATGTCGTTTTTATTTTCACAACTGTACAATATGATACTGATTACCATTTGCACTGTGTATGCAATCAAAACTCGAAAGATACCAGAAAATTTCAACGAGTCGAAGTTTATCGGGTTCACCATGTACACAACATGCATTATTTGGCTGGCTTTTGTTCCCATTTACTTTGGTACAGGAAATTCTTATGAGGTACTTGACTGTTCTGCGTGTCTTGGCATATTTATATTTAATTATAATTTATATTTTAGATCCAGATTACAACATTATGCATATCGATAAGTCTTAGTGCTTCAGTGGCATTAGTTTGCCTTTACTCGCCCAAAGTCTATATACTGGTATTCCATCCTGACAAAAATGTGCGCAAATTGACTATGAACAGCACAGTTTATAGGCGCTCCGCCGCACCTGGAGGACATGGACCCACAACTAGCTCTGGGTACAGTCGTACCGTCGTGCCACCAGGAATGGCAGCTACATCCACTGATCCGCCAACCTCACAAAACGAAAGCCACAGCCCGAAAGTTGGAGAAAAGGAAACAGGGGCCGACATTCATGGTGTATCCGTTGAGTCTCCTGGTGATAACGGTAATTGCAATAGCAATGACATTAACATATCACCTACAGCTGTCAGCTGCGAGGCAATTTACGATCCAATGGTTATGCGCCATCGATTTAACTCATCAACAATGAATGGAGCCGAATGTGAATGCCACCTGGATGCAACTGATTCTAATAACACGAAAATTGATGAGTCAATTACAGAGAAATGCGGAAAGGATTAAAAACCTATAAAATCCACCTTCGCTTTTTATATGAACTACAATCAAATTATGTGCACGCATAACCAGCTTTATTGCATCTTCATATATGGCAGTAGATTAAAGCTAAAAAAAATATTATAGAAACTAATACATATACACTTTCATTCCCAGCAGAAAATATTGTACGATAGAGCGATTAATTAAATTAAATGAGAGAAATTATGTATGGAAACATTTGTATCTAGAAATACTAGTGCAGCGCGAATCATGGATCTAGATTTTATACTTACATAAATATATTTTTCTTTCACTATTCGCGTATTAGGATTCTTCAAAAGACACCACCATGCAGGTGACAGTGTGAGATTCCTACTCACATCTATACAATATATGTGCTTTGCTATTCCAAATTTTGTTAGTGCTTCTATAAAGCAGGGCCAGTTTGTTCAGAGTTAAACCCATTTTTGACATCCAGAGTTACAAAAATGAATTGTATTTTGATTCAATCTTTTCAAAGCAATATTTTTGAATATCATCAACACAAAAGTTCTTATCTGAATCGTTTCGAGACGCTTAATAAAAGAACCGAATTGTTTCGAGTGGAATATAGCCAAATCATTCCAGAATCTAAATGGTAAATCGACCGTGTGAGGCGTACATAAAATGTATAATGATATTTTTATTTGCCTAAATATTAAGTAGAAAACGTTTTAATAATTTAACAGTTTATTCGATACACTCGCAAATAATGTAAATGTAATAAGTAATGCGAATAATAATTCAATCGATTACACATTGCCATTATATAAATACTTTAATTAAAATAATAAATATAGAATTGTTAATTCATTAGATGTTTGCCCAATTCTGTAAAACTTTCTGAAATCACTGTAAAATAATCAACATCAGATATATTTTTTTCCGAAATGTTTTTTTCGACAAACGCGAAATACGTCAAAATTATTGTACTATACCTACAATAAAGGTTTTCTTTCCTACAATATTGATTTTTATTTTTTTGTTGTGTGACGTTCCGACAACTTCGTTACCTCCAGCACATTCAGCATTGTTTGTTGTAATTTGCTTTGTTAATTCGCTATCAAAACCACCTTGCAGATTTAACTGTGAATTGTTAGTTGGTTCTGTATTAACGACACTTTCATGGATAGAATGTGTCAGAGAAGATGGTTCCTGTTCTTTGACGTACATATTTTGCGTTGAACTACCTATTATCGTTTGTAGCAAAGCATCTTCTGGGTAGTATTTTGATTCGTCAGGATGTGCCTGCTGACATACATTTTTTCCATTATTCGATGACCATGCGTTACCTTCACATAGTTGTTGGAATTTTATATCTTCCTGAGGACTAAGAACTTCTATATCCTCTGTCGTTTTTTTTTAATTGTCTTGTTAAATCTGTAAGAAAATTATTAGTCACTTTTAGATCCTTAGAGCCTGTGCATCTCATATTTTCTTATTTTTTCATACTTTAGTATCAGATTTCTAAGTTTCTTGGGTTATAAATATTTGACAAAAGCAGTGAGGTCAAAACTTCCATCTGATGTTAGAATTTTTTTTTTTCAAGAGACAACGCGAGACACTTATTAATCTGACTCGAAAATATAAGATCGTCTGAACAGGCCCATAGCAATACAAAAAAGTTTTTACCGTTTCGTTCGATATTTTGTTGAGCTTCTGATAAAACTCGTACAGTGTGCTCTTCTGCAATTTGTCGGATTTCGGCTATGTCGAAATCTTTATGTACGTTCAATCGGTCAATTTCGTTAATTGTTTCTTTTAATGATTGTACTGAAATGTAGAGTAAAAATATTTAAAGTGAGAATGATTTATTTCAATGTTATTCTTAAACAAATTTTAATTTTGTTCAGTATGTTACATACATTCTGATATTTTAACAGACAGAATGTGTTCAGCTAAAACATTTTTATTTGCGGTGTGTAATGATACTGTTTCTTACATAAACACAAGCATTAAAGTAAACCTATTTAAAAAAAAATGAAACACTTACTTTTCTCAACATTTCCAATGTTATTTTCGATTTGTTTGGCTGCGTCTGCTACTGAATGATTTTCTTGTTGTATTATATTATTAAACTCATTTGAAATTGATATATTGTTTTCATCATTTAGTGTTGTTTTTTGTTTCGTTTCAGTTGACGAAACAATGCCAAACGTTTCATCAAAACTTTTCGATACGTCACTATCTGAAATAGCCTTATCTAATTGAACTTTAGCTAAAATGCGCTCGACATTATTGGTTACAGGCTCAAAATTGAAGACACATTGTTGAACAATATCTCCACGTCCAATTCGATAAATCGCTTGCTCTAACACGTTTCCATTGGCAAATGGTCCTTTTTGTCGAAGCCAAAGTCTAAGCATGACCATAGATTGTTGTGCAGTGTCATTAGGATACTCTGCATTAATAATATCGATGTCGGTTTCGGGTACATCCAATTCCTTTGCCAAATGCTGCCAGTCTCCACCGAGGAGGTCGCATATATCTGATAAGCGTAGATCGGCACGATGAATGTCATCGCCTGCACTATTTGGTGATTGCGGTTTGTTTATTTTATCCGCTTTGTATAATTTTGACTTAATTTCAGCGTTGATTAGGTCTCTGTAGTTAAGACCGGGGTCTATGGCTATATTATTCAAACTCTTGCGACTACCATTTGTGGCAGTTTGCACAACATTGTGACCCAATAAAGACACGCTTAATGAGCATATCGGCTGTAATGGCGCTTCGCCTTGAGCAACCTTGGGCTCACTCATAAAGCATATTCTTCCATGCGGTTCCTCTTGATCTTTGATGTGTACGATGAACGACAATCGATTTTCACGAAACGCTTGAAACTTAACGTTTAGTTGCTCGCCCGACTTTAGTACGGGTACCAAATTGCCCCCCAAATTCCAGATATATATCTTGATCTTCGAGTATTTCGACATCACGACTCTTAGCGACTTCTGTAAAGTACTCTTGTTGTTCTAAAGTCTTATCTTCCTTATCGTCGGTCATGCAAAACACAGAAAGTTTGGCCTCGGAAACGGATATACGCTTAGCAAACACAACAAACTTAACCATAAATGGAACTTGGGCCATATATGTGTAGAGCTCAGTTGCCATGCGACTAGCGTCGCTAATGTTGCGACAATCCATTAACCAAAATCGTGCTGATACTGTTGTGGTAAATGTCACACTGTCTTTGACAAAAGCTAGAGGTGTTGAGCCTGTCACGTCTTCCCAAATAGCACGGTTCTGACCACCAGTAATGGAGCATAAGAGACGCAATGTCGGCGCATTGCCACCCGTATACGGTGCATTTACCATACCTTGCGTGGAGGTCTTTGGTGCTGGTATGCTTAAAGTAATCGCTTTATGAAATTTGCGGCGTCTCGGTTCTACGGTGACGACTGGGGATACGGCAACACCTTGCCCAAATAGTTTGCAGCATCCTTTCAGATCAACTGGTTGTGCCTGAAGACCGACTCGAATTTTTTTAGTCAAAGCATGAGGGGGAATATGGCTTGGACTTGGGGAACTGCAGTCGACGATACAGTTCCACCGTCTGGACCGATTGCGTGGACCTCTTGACGTATGCGAGAAACTACCGCAAAGAAATGTGGCAAGTTTTTAGTCACAATGCGAACAATTCGATTAGTGTGCAAATCCTCCAAAGGATTTGTTTCTCCCTCAATTGTTGAGTTTAGTGCATCCAATAAATTCTCTTCATTATCGTATAAAGTATGTTCACGCCAACTTTCACCATTATCGGAGCGTAAAATGATTATTTCACGTTCCATGTCTCGCAGTGACCCGAAATGCGGAACCTCAAGAACGATTGGTCTGTTCAGAGTTCAAATTAAAAAAAGTTTTTTTTTTTGAAAATGCAATAGTTCTTACCCTAAAAGATTCGCTTCCACTGGAGACATTTCGAGGATGCGACTTACCAAAGCCTCACCCTCCATCAATGGTGGCGGATTGGTAACTCTTTGCGGCTTTACATAACGACAAGTAATTCTCGTTGGTTGTGCGCAAGTCTTAGATGGTACAATTATGCGAACTCCGCTGTGTCTGCAACCACGCATTGAGCCACCCCGAGCATCGACTAAAAACGAAACGAGGAAACCTAAATGTACCGGTGGACGAACAATAGCCACATTGTCAGTTTGTTTAGTAGTATATTGATTCGGTATTGTAACAGCATCTATGGTCTCTGCAAATCATGAATTGATTATTATTGCTCTCATTTTATTAACCAATTCTTACCTTGAACTTCAATGGCATCTCGCATCTGGTCACCTTGATCATGATCTGAAACAGTTGTGTCATAATTTTGATGATCGTGTTCGTTTGAGGTTCTTAAATCATCAGTAGCCATGTACTTGTATTGATTATTATCCATATGCTCGTCGCCGCCCTCGTCTTCAGAGTCGGATAGTAATGTTTCATGCATTAATTCTGGTGCTACCACTTTATATTTTTCTTCCAAGACTCCCTTTGTAGAGTTCACAATTGAAGTTTCAGTAACAACTTTTAATGTTTCTACTGCAGTTACATATCCAAGGTCATGCGCAATGTTTAAAGCTGTTTGTCCGTTCTGGATATTAAAAACAATAAATCACAATGATGTAGGTCAGACAAAGTAAAATTCAGATCATTATTTCTTTCGTAAAAAAAAGACTTGTATAATTAAAATCTTGTGCATTCTATACTTGTTTTAAATAAACTGTTGAAAAAGTTTCTTGAACTACGCCCAACATTCTTAATACAATCGAATAAAAGC
Organism: Leucophenga varia; assembly: GCA_018903435.1. Classification (NCBI taxonomy): domain Eukaryota; kingdom Metazoa; phylum Arthropoda; class Insecta; order Diptera; family Drosophilidae; genus Leucophenga; species Leucophenga varia. The sequence goes on along the minus strand of JAEIFJ010001288.1, from coordinate 138,147 downwards.
TATTTTATAAAAGCGCTATTTCGCTAGTACATATATTTGAATCGGTTTGTGCTTTGTCTGTGTCCGTTAGTTTCCAGAAAATTAAAGAAATTATTTTTTTCGGCTGCTACAATAAACTGAAAGTTAAGAGAAAACAAACACATGACGAAGCTCTTTAAATCTATTCCCATGCTTTCAAAAATATACAATATAATAAATACATTTAAACACCATTTTTCTGTTAATTTGCCTCAATAGATCGTTCGATGTGTCACACTGGGATGATTTTTAAGATATTTTTTTTAATCTATTGGCAACCTACAAAAGAAAATTTTATAAGAACCACTTATTCAATTCTTTTGTATGTTATAAATCAGCATTACAGAAATTACTAGTTGTATGTTAAAGTAAAATTTTCAATTTTTCGCAGATACAAATACATTTTTTCTGTATAACATATAATATACTCGTATACTATATAACGAGTCATTCACATTCACTGATGTAAATTTGTATACAGAAACATTCTAATTATAGATCCACTCAAAACTGTTTACTTGTTTTTTTTAATGCGAACAGCTCTTTTGAATCAATGTAGTATAATATCAGATTGGTTACAAATGTTTTCTACATTTTTGTGGTGCATCTAGCAAATGAATTAAAACTAAATTTAATTCTTTGATTAGAGGATTACTGAGGCTAGTAGTGGAATATCCTAGAAACATAACGAAAAAAACATAGTCGAAGATAAAAAGGTCTTAAAGATTGGGTAGATGTTAGTTTTTACGAAAAATCGGTTAGTGATTTTGAAAAAGTTTCATTATAAATCGTTGCATACTTACATTTGTCACTGCATTTGGATTAGCCTTGTGTCTTAGCAGCAAGTTTATAATCATTATGTGACCTTGCTGAGCTGCCTGATGTAGTGGAGTGTAACCGACGTTTGTGCTGATTTCAATATTAGCATCATTCTCTAACAAAAATTTTACCATATTTATCTGCCCATAATGAGCAGCCACGTGAAGAGGCGTGTAACCAGCCTTTGTGCGATCAGAGATGTTAGCACCATGATCCAGTAAAATTTTAGCAACTTCAGTCTTGTCTTCTTGAGCAGCTAAATGCAGTGGAGTAAGTCCGTTTTTAGCCACCTCTTTCGAATTTCCACTATGTTCTAGCAACAAATGAACCATGTCTTTATGACCTTCCTGGGCAGCCAAATGGAGTGGTGTAAAGCCAGATTTACTACGTACATCTACGTTAGCTCCATACTGTAGTAAATATTGGGCAATTTCCATTTGGTTCTTTTTTGCCGCGATATGCAAAGCGCTGTGTCCATTTTTTGCACATATTAAAGGTGACGCACCTTTTTCGAGAAGTAACTGCACAACAGGTTGGTGATCATAATGCGAGGCCACGTGCAATGGTGTCACATCATTTTTGCCTTGACAGTCGATTTTGGCCCCTTTCTGAATTAGCAAAGCTACAACTTTTTCTCGTCCATACTTCGAAGCGAGGTGCAGTGGAGAAAATCCTTTCTTAGTTACTGCATCAAGTTCAGCATTATTTTCAATCAATAGTTGACAGACCTCTTCCTGACCTTCTTTGGCGGCAATATGAAGGGGTGTGTACGCATCTTTTGTTCTGGCATCCACCTTAGCGCCATGTTGCAACATTATGTCGATAATATCGATGTTTCCTAAGCGCGACGTAACATGTAAAGGTGTCTGCCCTTCTCGTGCAATTGCATCTACTTCGGCATCATTGCGCAGTAATATTCGTATAACGTCCGTTTGGTTTGCTCTTGCAGCCAAGTGAAGAGGAGTTTCGCCACGAACCGTTGGAGCATCCGGATTTGCATCGTGCTGTAGTAGGTATATTACAATGTTCATACACCCCATGAAACTTGCAACATGCAAAGGCGTTAATCCCGACTCTGTGGTTGCACTTATATTAGCGCCATATTTTAACAGCAATTCCACTACCTTGATGCGATTTTTTTTGCACGCGATGTGGAGTGGAGTGAAACCGTTTAAGGCGCGTGCATTAGGATCAGCATCATAATCTAATAGTAGCTTTGCTACACGAACATGACCGCAGTGTGCTGCTACATGCAGAGCTGTCAAGTAATCTACTGTAACCTCATCAACAGGCGCTTTATGGCTAAGTAATATACGTGCAGTGGTGTCATGTTCCCCCTGTGCCGACATATGAAGAGCTGATAGGCCATTTTTAGTTTTGGAAAGGATGGGTGCATTGTTGGACAGTAGCACCTCGATGACATCCACATGGCCAGAGCGTGCAGCACAGTGCAGAGGCGTCAACCCATCTCTTGTTGTTGCTTCGATGCGAGCATGTTTCGACAAGAGTAACTTTAGAATATTCGTTTTTCCCCATTTACAGGCAACATGCAAAGGTGTAATGTTATGTTTCGCCGTATAGTTGACATCAGCTCCTCGGTCAATTAATAGATTAGCAATATCAACGTTGCCATAATGAGCAGCAATGTGCAGTGGAGTAAACCCTGATTTTGATACAATATCAGGATTTTGGTCGTTTTGTAACAAAAGAGTAGCAGCATTGACGTCATTTTTCTTGGCTGCTATATGCAACGCAGGCAGTCGTACTTTACCTCGAGTATCACTCTCAAGAAGCACGGCTACTACTTTGTCATGACCTTGCTGCATTGCTACAGCTAGAGGCGTGAAACCATCCTCTGTAGCCAAGGAAGGATTTGCGGATTTGCTCAAGAGAAACATGACGCAACTGTCATGGTTCTCTTGAGCAGCCATATATAACGGAGTAAAGCCATTTAATGACTGTACATTTACATTAGCATTGTACTGGATTAATAATTTTATAACATCTTTTTGACCAGCCAGTGAAGCAATATGCAAAGCTGTATTGCCTTTTTTTGTTGCATTGTCGACATTTATTCCTCGTTTTAATAGTTCAGCAACAATATCCACATAGCCGTCCTTTGCAGCCAAGTGTAGTGCGTTCAAACCGTTCTGCATAGAAAAAATTCTTTAATTAGTGTTACATATAGAAAAAGATAACTGAACTACTAAAAAATATATAAATTATATTGCGGGAGAAGAAGCGGAATTCTGATACGGATATTCAGACAGACATAGCGATACGCCAGTGTCTCCAACTAAGGCATCGTTATCACTAAAGACACTGTGTGGAAAAACAAAAACGGAAACGAACTGGCGGAGTCATTACCGCGAACAAAAACAGGTATAACAAGCCAAACGGTAGTCCAGACTGGGGAAGACCAAGTAACTTTCCATTTCAAATGATAGCATGCGTTCTGCAAGTAATGACCCAATCATCCTACCGCCAACGTTAGTTATTGTCAATGAGAAACCAAATTTAATGAAATAGTAGAGAATAGTCGTCTATGCCTGGCTTATTCATCGGAAGAAGGCACAACTGGGCTACCAAGTCAGACATGGTTACACGGAATGGCACCTAGAAGGCGAGGTGACTCAGATCAATGACCAGAACGACATTGCTCTGCAGCCGCATTAACCACCGGTTTCGGGTGAACCTAGGTGGTGAAAAACTAGACGGAAACTAGAAGAAAAAGTGTTGACGCGAGCTAAAGAAGCTGCGTTGCGACCAAAGGATAAAAGATTCTCGTTCCTGATACATCGTGACAACAAAAAATATGTCATCAAAGTCTGACTTAGTGGAGAATCCCACGCCAGTTAAACAAGGAGGGAGTGTAAAAAAAACTTAGTTAAATACTTACAGCGTTACATGCATTTATATCTGTAATTTGGCCAGTTTCCAGAAATTCAATGACTTTTCCTAGATCTCCGCTGCGAGCTGCACGTAGAAATGATATGGTTGCATCATTCTGAAAAGTATGTAAATACATTAAATAAATGTTCTATTGAAGTTTATTGTCAAAATGTTTGCATAGCTCGTGTATTAAATCTGAGTTTTAGTTTAATTATAAACTTGGAGCACATTATTCGATCTGTAAAATATGCATACAAGCTCTCATAATAGCCTAATAAATGTTCATCAAATTTTTTTTATACCCCTTACACATAGTGTAAACGACATAGAGCCCATAAAGCATATGTATTTTTGATCAGCTCGATGAGACAAGTCGATCTATTTCATTTGCACAGTTTTAAAAATATTGAACTGAAACTCGCGACTTAAACTTTCTCGGTCCTAGGTAGTCTGTTATACAAACTAACCGTCCATATGAAATTTTTGTATGAATTACTTATTAATTATTATCACTTCTAATGACATTCAATGTAAAAACCAAGGTGCCGCTCCCATTTTTAGATATAGCCCCGATACAAACTTAACGCCCATTTTCAAATTTTTGTATGAAAATAGGTCACTACTATAACGAAAAGCCCTATAGTAACTTACCTCTCATTTTCTCATATTTTCAAGAAAATTAATGTTATATAAGCTTTTTAGCTAAAAATTTTAATTGTAGCAGACCAAATTGGGTAAAAACACTTCTGGTGTCATCCAATATCAAAACCAAGATGCCACGCCCATTTCTAGGTATCGCCCCATACCAATATATCGCCCATTTTTGAGTTTTTATATGAACATAGTTCTTATTTACGAAATCATTTCTACTGTTATCCTATGAATATACTACCGATATGACAAGGATCGGTTCGTTATAGCATACAGACCCCACACAAACATACCTTCCTTCTTTATCAATTTAATTTAAACCTAAAAATTGTACATATATGCTTTTAATTTGAGCCCCAACTTGAGTTTTCCCCACCTAACCTCTTTGCGGAATATAATCCTTGTCACTGATAATCATATTCTGTTTTTATTTGAATTAAGTTAGAATTACTGATCTACAATAAAGAATAATATGTATGACATAACATAATTTTAGGCTTTATATAAATTGGGTACAGTGTACTAAATAGTCGAGCTTAAGCGACTACGACCTTTCTTGTTTTTTTCTGCTCTAGATTCACATCAAAAGGCATCTAATCTAATAAAATATTGGGTAAAAACTGTTTTTAAAATTTATTCACATATTAAACAAATGCTTGCAAGCAAACTAGTAAATTTATTGAATGCTTTGCTTTACTGTAGGTCACAACTAAAATTGTAATTACGAGCAAAATGACTCTTTTCAAGAGTATACGTATGTACATAAGTATGTTCACATCTGTACCAGTATATGTTTCTCGCAATATAGTATGTGTGAATATATAAAAGTTAAATAGAATGAGATCATTGCTAGCTGTGGTTTGTACCAGCATGACATATATTTAGTACTGATCTTTTATTGCTCTATACAGATACGGTTTGATACAAATTTGATATATAATTTTTTTTATTTTAAAACTTGAAAATGAAGGATAAGTTCGTATGGTGCCATTCTTAAAAGTATGCTTCTTAATCATCAACGTTCAACATATATTTATCTATTTGCTACCAAAATTGTTAAATGGTTAAATCGATTCCACTAAAATTTTTAATTTCAACAAGTTAATTTTTTTTTTTTTGAAATTTTAGTGTTACGTGGTCTGTTCAAAAATATTGGTGCTTTTACTATCAAACCTCGCTCGAAATTTCGATTGTTCCCCTATTTTTTTTTTTTTTTTTTGTAGTGATTTCACTGACATATTTTCGCAAATCTATAAGTGGATTTGCAAATATACAAAATACACCAAAGCCATAGCGTCGTTCGAGTCAAAATTGGTATTGCATCCAACAAATTCCGCGAGACGTAATTTAAGATCCAACCAATCGACATTTGAAAAACATATTTTAAAATTGCTTAATTAATCCAAATGCAATTCCCACAGCATGTAAAATGTTTTTTATTAAAATAATAGAAAGTAAGATTACCACATTTTTATACCCGTCACACATATTGTAAACGGGTATATTCAGTTTGTCCGAAAGTTTGCAACGCATTGAAGGAGGCATCGGAGACCCCATAAAGTATATATATATAGATTTAGCCATGTCCGTCTGTCCGTTGCGATGCGTTTTACTCGGAAAGTTTTAAAGATATTGACCTGAAATTTGAAACTTAAGCTTTTTGTACTCCTAGTTAGTTTGTATGTCAGAACCAAGGTGCCACGCCCATTTTTAGATATAGCCCCCATATAAACTTACCACTTTTTTCAATTTTTGGTATGAAAATACGTATTATTTTTAAACATATTCAATCCAAATAGGGTAAGAACACTTCTCACGTCATCCAATGTCAAATCTAGGGCGCCACGCCAATTTTTTGGTATAGCCTCCATACAAACTTACCACCCATTTTCGAGTTTTTTATGAAAACATTTATTATTTCTAAATGAATTCAATTAAATTTGGTAAAATCACTTCCAATGTCAACTTAAGTTAACACTTTCGATATGGCAAGGATCGGGCTAATACAACATAAAGCATCCATACAAATTTGACCAAATTAATCGTGAAATTTAATCTAAGCACTTGTGTAACGTGTATTTCAGCTTCGGTTCCACCGAAGTTAACGTTTTTCCATGTTTTGATTCCCTTGACGAGGATTTGATCTGTAACTATTAATGGTCTATTTTAAACTCGTTCTCGGCCATTAATTAACTTTTTGTGCTAGTTGTGAAAGTTTTTTCAGACTTAGCTTGATCACCAAAGATATTTCTGGTGCATCACTTTTGCCATTTGTTAGGAAATGTCAAAGGTTCGAGCGAACTTTGAGAGCAATAGTCATGTAAAAGATAGTAATTTTAATTTGGCTCGATTTACGTCCACTGTTTCAATGTCGAGTTAAGCACTAACTAGAAGTTAGACATATGGAATAAATACCTGTGGATATTCAAGTAATGGCCTTTAGTCACTTTTGATACGTGAAAAAAAACGTACAAATTTTTTGCTAATTTTCAAATGGAAGGTCAGATTTGACTTTTGACCTATGGTTCCTTGCGAAAATGTTCATAGAATATCGCAAAGAGTGCGTTCCAGCTATACGCTTGGTCGCGATAAAAATTGACCCACCCTAATATATACACATGTTCGTATTTATATACATACCTGTTTTGGATACTTGGTATTTATTTTATCGCCTTGGTTGCTTTTTTCCATCAAAGCAGTTGACAAATCCGTGCTCAGCTGTTGTTTTGTGACGGTCTCTATTGTCATTTCGCGATTATTAGCTACCGACACATTCCCGTTTTGTATCTCACCGAGTGTCATATTTGCTCGCTATTTGTATGTATATCTGTGATAATTGGAATTTTCGATATATTTATTAAAAAAGCCGTACCCAATTATACAATGAGCAATATAAAATTCAACTCATTCAAAGCGGCTCATTCTGTCGTCATTATACCCATAAACAAAGAGTTGTTTTGAGATATAAATGTATCTCAATTTTGCTCTCTCGTGCGAAACCGTTCTCTATTATTAACACACACTACACGATCAACTATATACATGTATGTATATGTTTATGTTTGTATGTATGTATTTATGTATTTATGGATATATGTATGTATATACAAAAAAATTAATGCAATGAAATTAACAAATGAAACTCTAGTATAGCATAACTCAATCACTTGCGCATAGGTTTGTAAGAGTATGTGTGTGGGTGTTAGGTAAGAAATCACACATGAATTTGTTTTTTGTAGAGAGTAGATTTTGAACTAAAGTATCTATCGGATGACGTCATTTTTAAATGAAACTGAATTGTTTGTGTCAGAAAATGTTTGCAAATGAGAATCTCTAAAAAATGTTGAAATATATTTCGGGATTCAAATATATTTATTTGTATACAAAACTATCAAAAAATGTCCAAATAGAAAGTAGTGCAATAATTTCTTATGATTGTAATAGACGAAGGGCCGAGCAATCTAAACAGCACATTTAATTTTTCTTATTATTATGATTATTAAATATTTCTGGTAAACACCCGCTCCCGTTTCAAATCAAGAGAGTCATTTCATTTAGAACTGTAAGTTACGGAAAATTTTTTTTTTGTTATTATTCTCACACTTCTCGGCAAATAATGAACCATTAAATATGTATGTGTAAACATGTTATTGAAAATGGATGAGTTGCATCCTATGAATTGATTTTTCACATATAGCAAATATGTTGGATATCTTATATTAAAAATTATTTATAATGTAGTAAGCCGCTTTTATTTAAGGTGTTTTTTTTAAATAAAGTTAAATATCTCACACTTTACACTTCACTTCACTAATTATTCAACAACACTCAATGTGCGACCAATAGCAAACATACAGATACAGATACACATAATAAAACTTGTCGTTAGTATTTAGTGCTGAACAATTCCCCATTATATATGAATCAAGAATCTAGTCTGAACAAATAAAATTGTATGTATAGTATCTAAAAATACGTTATGGTCAAAATGAAGGGTTAAACAAAAGATCTGGATTAAAGAAGTACTTTAAAAAGGGGTTTAGCAGTCTGTTTCTTTTTACAACTATAAACATTACATTCAATTTGAAATAAAAGGACATATTTACTGTGTGTACGTCTTACTTGCAAATAAAAATGAAAAGTAAATTATATCGAATAAGCGTAGAGTTATTTCTTTATTCTTTATTGGCTTGCTCTTTTCATAAAACTTGTTTTTTTAATAAGCATAAGTTTACCCAAACTTATACACTTTTTTTTCTAAATTTGCGAAATAATTGTTCAAAAATGGTTACAATTGTGTTATTCATGTCATGTTATATTATTGTCCATCGTTAGCTACTACTTTCTCCCATCTTTTGTCAGAAGCCCATTGACCAATTTTTCATCAAAACTGCGAAACTGCTGATGAGTTAGCCTAGGCGACATCGATCAAAGGAAGTGGTAATCGAAAAAGCAATGTCTGAAGAGCTTACCATTTCAGCGGGGGTTGACCTGTTTTGCAACATATGGACGTTGTCATGCTGCAAAATGACTTTGTAGTGCCTTTCTTCGTATTGCGGCCGGTTTAGCTTTAGTGAGCGGCTCATATGCATGAGTTAAGTTCGAGTTTCCCGTAATCGTTTCATTCGGTTTGAAAAACTCGCAGTAGATCACGGCGCTCTTCGAGCTCAAAATCAGCATAAACCACTTCCAACACGATTTTTCAGATTTTTTGAAAGGTTCCTTAATAACTGTTTTATATTATCTGACAACACTTAGGCGCCGTTTCCATTAGGCCGCGTTCCGCGTTAGCGTTCAAAACTCGACAAACTCGCGTTAAATCGTATACAAAAAAGATAGGCAGTTAGGTATGGGAAAAAGTCGCGTTAATTTTGAACGAGACTTTCGATAACACGCGTTCAAACCGATTTCACACCGATTTCAAACCGATTTCTCTTATCGGTTCGAATAATTTGGCAATCGTAAGTTGCGCATACTTATGAAAACAGCTGACAAAGTACCCGTAAGAAATAAACATTTACATAAAAGCTTCAGCTGCACATATTCAAATGATGGATTACCTTATCATACTCTTATTGGACAGCAGTTACTAAAGGAACAACACCTACATCCATTCGTTATATTAAAAATCTGCATTTCAAAAAAAAAAAAAAAAAAATTTTTTAACCTGTACAATTTTTTTTTCTACATAACAAACAAAATCAGCTGTTTTAACTCGAACGCTAACGCTAAAACGCAATGGAAACACCGTTCCGCGTTTTTCGATAAATTGTTAACGCGATAACAAAACGCGGCTCAGTGGAAATGCGGCATTAAAAAAATATATTTGTTTAAAGTTCTATAAATCTTGTTCAGTGATTATTTTCAAAATGTTAATAAAATCGCATTTTTGGCAATGAGCAAACATTGTTATAGCGAAAAACTAAAAGTGATAGATAGTTCCACTTAGAATTAAATTAAAGCTTGAGTTTTGGACTAGAGATGGGCAACTATCTCGACTAATCCGAAAATTCCGTAAGTCTCGAAATTTCAATCGGGTCCGAATTCGCTGTCGGGATTTAAAAAAAAAATTATTTTATTGTATATGTATTTTAATGCCGCATTTCCATTGAGCCGCGTTTTGTTATCGCGTTAACAATTTATCGAAAAACGCGGAACGGTGTTTCCATTGCGTTTTAGCGTTAGCGTTCGAGTTAAAACAGCTGATTTTGTTTGTTATGTAGTAAAAAAATTGTACAGGTTAAAAAATTTTTTTTTTTTTAAATTTATGCAGATTTTTAATATAACGAGTGGATGTAGGTGTTGTTCCTTTAGTAACTGCTGTCCAATACGAGCATGATAAGTTAATCCGTCATTTGAATATATGCAGCTAAGCTTTTATGTAAATGTTTATTTTTTGCGGTTACTTTGTCAGCTGTTTTCATAAGTATGCGCAACTTACGATTGCCAATTTATTCGAACCAATAAGAGAAATCGGTTTGAAATCGGTTAATAAATCGGTTTGAACGCGTATTATCGAAAGTCGCGTTCAAAATTAACGCACTTTTCCCATACCTAACTGCCTATCTTTTTTATACGATTTAACGCGAGTTTGTCGAGTTTTTAACGCTAACGCGGAACGCGGCCTAATGAAACGCGGCCTAATTATATATGATTGAAAACACAATAAAAATGGTACTTTTGTGCATTGTAAATTTGGTTCAAAAAAGCAAACGTATTCGAACTGGGGTCGGTTAACAATTCATGAAAAAGCCTTATGGTATCGGAAATTAAAAAACCACAAAAAGACAATAACATTGATACAAAAAAAAAAAAAAAAAAAAAATCTATCGAAAACAGCTTGAACATTTGCCGCGGTTAATAGTTATTAGCCAAAATAAAATAAATTGCAATTTATTGTTCGATTTCGAGCCACAACGATTTAATCGTGTGAGCAATTACGTGACCGATTGCAAAGTAATACCAATACACCAATAAAAATTCTAAAAGCCAAATATACCAAATAGTATGTCAAATGCCATATACGGTCACGCAGGTAGAAACAATTTATACAGGTCAAATTGTGCATCACAGGTGCGAGCAGAATAGAAACAAAAATTGCATACCGGGATGACAATCTATCTATTAGTGTTGGCAAAAAAAATCACTTTCGATGATTTTTCCACAGAGACTTAAAAATCGCAATTACGCACTGCGACTGAAAGTAGTGATTTGCGATTTTCGTGTTCCTCAGTGAATATGTTCAGTTATCTGGGATTTTGTGTATCGCTCCTCGCGAACATTGAAACTGTTCCTTTACCTGTTTATTAATCGCTGAAGCTTTTTCGTGTACTGCGCTTTTTCACTGATTGCAGTCCCTTCGATTTACAAGTCGCAGTCGCTAAAGACACTGCGACTCAAAAAACGCTGTTTTTGCCAACACTACTGTCTGTCTAGAGTTTGATAGTAATCTTGTGTCTCTCTCGCACTTATTAACGTACTGCTTAAAATGAGCAGATACATTTACTAAAAGTGCGAGCAGTGCTACAAACAAACCTACCTCATTTGCACTAACGCATCTTATAAAATACCCCTGTAATTAATACAAATATAAATAATATAAATCATTTCCACTTAATTAATAAAAAAATATATATATTAATATATAAGATAATTAAAATTTTATTATATATTTATTACAGTGAAAAAAATAAAAAATTAAGAAAACTCAGCGAAATGTATGCACTCGGCTTGTGTTGTAATGTAAGTACAGTGAAAAGTATAAATGCGGTTGAACATTTCATTTATCATAGTCAGTATCGGCTAGTTTGTCGGCTAAAAAGTAGTGCGTCGCTCACGTCTAATTGACTTTCTTTTTCTGTTAAATTTCGTGGAATTATGATTGTAAGTTAAAAATGTCTAAACAATGGTAAAAAAAATGTGTTCTTTTGTAATGATTGAACCAATTTTAATTCTCCGGATGTAGTGCAAATATTTATCTAAGAAATTCATTATTAGTTTTACTGATAAGTGATGAATCACGTCACACATTCTTAAAAAATTAATATGCATATAAATGTTTATATAAACTTTACAAAAAAAGATATCTTCTTGATACTCAAAATAAAAAAATAATAAATTAAGAAATATGTACATAGGTATATTAAGTATCTATGTACATATGCATATATACATAGATATATGTACATACATATATGACAATTTTGGCTAAACAGCTGTATTGGTTATGTCATGTGAACGTTGATGACAAATTAATTATTTACCCGGTGGTGATATTAATAATATTGTTAGTAATACAAATTGTCGTAATGACAAAGATATAATTTTCTTTTATAAAAAACTTTTCTGAAACTTTTAGTTGTTTTTTGTTGAAACTATGAAACTTGTCAATTGCAATAGATATAATAAGTCTGAATTTCGAACCGGGTTTTACTTCAGTTACATGCTTTAAACATAATTAAAAACATAATTAAAACATTAATTTTTGTCTTAAATTGTTTCGTCGTGTTAAAACTTTATAGATTTTTACTATAGTTTACGAGTATCAGATAAATCCGTTTGTAAGGTTAAGTAACAAGAACGTTTTTTATACAAATCTCCACATTTTAAGAAATATGTACTTAATTGTGCAAAATGGTTTCATGAGCAGATTTAGAAATTAAAAAATCATTTTTAATTTATTTACGACTAAAGCGAAATCTCTGATAAGCCAATATTTAACACATAAAATTTACAGAGATAGCATTTTTAGGTGTGCGATGCATTTTTAATGTTTTAAAAAAAAAGTTAACAATTATGTGTTAAAACATGTTTTTAGTATTAAGAACAACACCTTAAAGGTCTACAGCTCAACGTTTGATTTTTTAATTACTACATTAACTGGTTGAATTGTTTATTGATCTGATCATATTAATATAAATATAAGAGACATCCAATTTTGTAAGTTTCGTACCTATACTTTCGCATCATACGATATAACCTGTCCTGACTAGGGTACACTCATGGACTTTTTAATATACTATATTTTCATTACCCTAACATGATTCAAACGAATAACTTAAATATGAATCTTCATTGTAAATTTAAAGAGTAAATTCGAATATAAGCGTATATGCGCAATGCGCAGAATCGTATATAGTTATTGATTTTTACAATGGAATAGAAAAGTGGAAATTTTAATACAAACGAAAATTAAGCGTAAAATCCTTGTGTTCTTTTCTTTCAGATCTTGAACTAAATTATTCTACATCGTGTTATCGGTGCTCAAAACTTAATCATTCCTATAAACTGCATAATTGTTGTTTCTCCTACGGCAACTGAATGCACCGCCGCAATGAATATTAAGATTTGTTGTTGTGAACAAGGAATGTTTACAGATCAAAAAAATTATAATCAATTACAAAACACTAATAAAATAAAGTCGCGTATTGCCACGAGTAAATTTAAATTAATTGTTCCACTAAAAAGTTCTTTATTTTAGCCTTGAGTAGACTCGAGAGCAGTGCCGAAATATCGATTTTTATATAAGCTTTCCGGACAATATTGTGAAAAACAATAAAAAAAAAAATAAAACAATTTATTAACAAAGTGAAAGAACGATCATTTAATTAAAGTGAATAAAAACAAAATTAGCTCATGTAGGGCATCAACTAATGTAAAAGAGCAAAGTACAAGTCAATCACACACTTATAAACGTTAAAATCTAAAAAATTCATTCAAGTAAAAAATAATCAGAAAAGTTTTGAAGAAGTGCAACGCAGATTGTCAATTTCAATTTGGGTATCTTCGTAATGAATTCAATTAAAAGCTTAACAAGGCAGCACCAAACTAGGCTTAATAAGAGACAACGATTACGCAGACGACACGAACCAATATTGGACGGTTTGTACAAGCAAAAAATTCAAGCGACAGTGACTCCAAGGACAACATTTAGCATTGCATACTGTGCAGCTCTGCTTGACTTGGTGCTATTGCAGAAAGAATACGTTAAACAATTTTATTTCGAAAAACGTGTTGGCAGTGGAGGTGGTGACTTTGTCGACGGCGGAGGAACTTGTGTGTTTGCGTCTATTAAATGCTTTGGATGATTGAAAACTGCGTTTAAATCCCAGAACTTTTCATTTTTGTCACATCACTATTTATCTATATTGGTGTCACTAAACCAGCACTCACAAGTAAGCAATAATCGGACAAAGATCAGGTCCCAACTACGACATCGTCGAAAGAGAAGAAGAAAGCGTTTAAGAAAAACTTAAAGTGATGTCTGTATAGAAGCATCGTGCAATTAATATTTTTAATTATTTTTTTTTTTTTTGTGTAGCTGTTAACTGTGTTTTACTCAACATGGAGCATAAAGTGATTGGATGCATTGTTTATAAGAACACGGACGTTACATGGAATGCGTTGCCTAGAGTCGCTTGGTCCCTGCGAAGCTGACATTGCCTGCTTCTGTACAACAGCTCGCCAAGTGCCAATATATATTTCACGGTCATAATCACCGGATAACAAAAATATTAAAAAATTCAATTTCAAACGCAAAGACTTTTATCGAAATTTTATAAAATTTATAAGCAAAATCCGCTGATAAGCGCCAAGTGATTTTTTGTAAAGTAGTATTGTAGGCTAAATTGATAGAACAGGATAAAAAAATACTACAATGATGTTGGCAGCAAACCAAAAAGAAACGGAACTAAAAACTGTCGGTACCACTGGTGTTGATGTTGTTAATGTTATTGAGAACAAAGTAATAACCACAGCCAGATCGGAGTTCCTGCCATTGGATGTGTTACAAATAAAAAAAGCAACGATCGGTTCAATTCACCTACCTCGCATTGCTACAAAGAATAATATACTCAAACTAGACTGGTGGCATTCTTCTACACAGCCTCTCCAAGATAATACAATTCAAAGTTCAACGTCAACTGTGAATTTGACAAAACCTAACGAAAATAAAAGTAGAGCCGAGATAAATGAAAACATTGCCAATAACCAAAATAGTGAAGGCAGCCACCACAGTACACCAAAATTAAATCATAATTCAACTGCAGCACATGGTATACAAAACGATATGTATCATAGTTCAGAGATTATTAATGACTTATACAGTCAACCAACACCATCAGTAAATATAAAGCACAATGTAGAACATACCATGATGAGTGATTTCAATTTCAAACTACCAAATAATATTAATGATGACTATGATGATCCTCAGTCACAAGATTCGCAATTACTTCAAGATGGTTCGTATGATATTATGTTTATTGCAAAAAATTTTAATCGAGTAATAGTTTTGTCGGTTCAACATTCCGTCTGTTATCAGTTACATTGGCAATTGGTCAATCTGGATTGGGTTAATGGTTTTGAAACTTATTCCAAGTTCCACGCTTTTGTTATCAAAAAAAATGTGGTTTTTATTCTGTTTTTTAAAATTACTAGACCAGACTTAATACATTTAATATCAATTATACTAATTCTAAAAACAAATTTATTAAGTCTGATCTAATTATAAAAAAAGCAATCTCTTATGTCTGCTTTTAACAAAACAGCAGGTGCCAAGTAGCATGTGTACGTGTATCGTACAAAATCACACTTTACACAAACTACTAACTTTGCTCATGTTACATGAAAGCAAAACAATTTTGACTATTTGTCGGCAGCAACGAACGAAGAACCAGATAAGCAAACTTCATATAATCTAATATACTGCATGAATCCACACCAATGCAAATGGTGATTAGTTTATAAACTCCTTCATATTATAGAACAATGTGACAACTTCTGACTGACTTACTCACTACTTTTCAACAGCCCAAACCTATGATGCTATCATTAAAAGGTGTAGTACTCCGTCTCTTTTACATAATTTTAATATAGTTAGCTTTGTTATGTAGCTATTTACAAGTCCAGAGAGATAAATACATGCTTTGTATTACAGTTTTTTTATACTAAATAAAACTCATAAAAATATGTAAAGACAATAGAATTATATAGATGCGGAACACTACACCTTAATATAATTGCATCATGACCCAAACCATACCTCTTATTGTTTTAAAGTTGTCCCCATAGATCTGGTGCATATTCTGGGTGAGTACTAAGAAGGGCCAATTTTTAACTAGACCATAATCTAAACGTAAAAACTGGAACGTGGTGTTGAAATTAGATATCTTTGCAATGACTAGACCTAGTTACTTAAAATTTAGAAACGAGGAAAAATATTTTTGACATATTTTTTACACCACCCCATTAAGGGACCATACATCAAATGTACCTTTTTATAATGCCGGGACTAAGAATTCAATTCTCACTATAAGATAAATGTGTGAATATTGCTAGGATATTTGAATAATCCAAAAATATATGGAAAATAATTTTTTACAAAGTTGTTATGCGCTCATTCCCTAGGATTGTTATATATCGAAAATAAGAAGACCCGTATTTTTCTTTTTAAACCGGATAATATTTGATAGTGCCGCAACGCCCCTGAAGTTTCCATGTATTATGCATGGGAAAATATCACTTTTTCGTAGATTTAATGTAGAAACATATATGTATATATATATATATATATATATATATATATATATATATATATAATTAATATTTGTAAGAATCGTTGTTGACTGAAAATATTCGTGCCTCATTAACTACTGACGTTATGGTCTCAAAATTTGTTAAGGTCCTACCGACTTAAGGAAGTTTAAAACGATTTATTTTATATATATTTATAATATATGTATATAAATTATATATATATATATATATATATATATATATATATATATATATTTATAATATATGTATATAAATATATTATATATATATAATATAATATAACATATATAATTGAATGAAAAAAATTATGTCGCTCGATTTGTTTCCATTTTTTTAAACAGACAATTTACGTCAATGTCGCAATAAAATCTTTAGAATCGTCTACTCACTAAAATTAAAGAAAGCTGATGTGGGTTAACTTAAGACAAATATATTTTGAAACGATCGGCCGAAAACACGATGGTTGAGTTCGTTTGCAGCTCTCTCAATTAAATGCCCTTGTGTTTGTTTTGTTTCCAGTAATCGTTGTATGTTCGGTGCGATAGCTAACTTTGATCTGTTCGCGCGCTGAATTTTTTTATTCATTGTCATAATTTTGGTGGAGTTAACAATAGTTATTGAATGAACCACGCATAAAAAACGTTCGATTGGGGCATTCCTTGTGTAAATAAGAATTAACCTACAGTTTTGTTTCTGAAGTGTACTGTAAATTGTGATAAGCTCTATTATTAACATATATTAGTAAAAGCAGCTAGGGAAAATGTTGCGTTAACTATCAAAATTACAATACAATTTAAGTGTCCTCGATTTTGATACAAATTTTTTGCTTCTTCGCTTCAATGGAAAAGGTTTAAAACTAAGTGTCTAGCTCTTATCATTTATTGTAAAATGTTTATTGGAGTAAGAGATAAAGAGCTTTATTACACGTGAAAAAAGCTTGTGACTAGAAAATAACCACAATCCTCAGTTGTCGTCGTTTAACAATGAGCAATCAATTGACATTTACTGCAATTGAGAGAACAAGTCATTACTAATACTCTTGCATATACACACATGTGAATATATATTCATATATATATATATATATATATAAGGTCTTTCACTAAATGGTTTCGATTTGAATTTCAAGTTACTTTTGGTGGAACTATGGGGCGGTAATTCAATACTTATTGAAAAATAAAAAAAATACTGTAATTTTTCTATTATTTATCCTTTTACTATACCAAGGTTCGCACTGTTCAAAATTTATTTTATTATATTTTATAATTAATATTAAATATTATAAAAATCTTAAAAATCAGAAGAGTTCTAAAGAGTTCTAAACTATTATTGAATGAACAACCACTGATTTAGTATTGAGACATCCATCATTCAACAAAGCATAGTCTTACAGCAACGAAGCATCTACTACCTTTTCTCGATCAGCTCTATTAGAATATTGAGAGCTTAAAAGCCTTTTAAAGTATAACCGATTTTTCAAATACTAACTTTTATACTATAGACGTTGCGGTACATTTTTTATCATCTTAGTTTTTGAAGATCTTCAAAAAAAATAATTATAATAATTGGATTAAAGGTTTTTGGTTCCATAATTGTTCCAAGTGATTTTAAAAATTACTGACTACTGTTTGGAACGTTTTTTTCTTCTAACTTTTAAAATTAAAATGAAGCCCGTTAATAAATGACCCTATACTCACATTGTCGAACACATTTTAAATTTCAAGAAATTATTGCCGAAATAAAACAATCAAACGGTATAAAAGAGCAGAAAAACTACCAACAAAACAAACTTTGAAGCTCCTCCCTCATTTCATTTTCTCTAATTTAGCACTTTTTCAATGGGTAGAAGTTCCTCTAGACTTTATATACTTTTTATGTGTGTACGTGCTTATCTGCTTAAATAAATCGTGTATTAAGCAACTAGCAACAATCGTAAAATAATCAAATACATTAATATGTTATCATGTTCTCGAGACAATGATGGTGAAAAGTATAAAGAAGTGTTATCCCATGGAAAATTAATTCTTTCAGCGATAGTAAACGTCAGATTTAGAATTTTACAAACCATATCTGCTGCGAATGCAGGAGAATCTCTTTTTTATTGTATCTGATATAATCGGCTTCAAACCATTCTGATCAACACTATTTGTACTTCATATATATTAACCAAAATTGTATATCCATTTCTAACTTAAGGACACAGGTTATACAAAGACTTGTACATATTAGAAAAATTTAAAATAAAATCGAAAGCCAAAAACCAAAAACCAAAGAAACGTACATACATATACATTATTTCAAAGTGTAATCGATCCAGCAGAGATAAGAGATAACTGCAAGTAAAAAAAAATCAAAGTTCAAAAAAAAAAAAAAAAAAAAAAAAGTACCAAAAAAAATGAAAACAAATATGAATAATTTTTAAAATAAAATATACATTAGTTTCTATTTGATTTTTAAAGTATACTACTCACTTGAAATGTTCGTGTCACGAAATTAATTATCTGTACAAAGAACCAAGTGAGTAATTTACTTAAAATGTTTCTAAATCCATAAAATAAAAGAGCAGAACTATTACATTTTTTGTTTACTAATCCACGCAGTCTTGTCAGTGGCTTTTAACGACTGACGCTAACGTACTGCTGGAGTTACTGGCATAGAGAAAATTTTTCTTATATAAGATTCGTAAATTACTAGTTGCTCTCATATTTTTAAAATAACTATTCTTATGACAATTGTAGTTTTATTCCTTTTACCGTGGTTTCATTTATTTTCCTTGTTAACAATTTTTTGGTATTGTTTGTTAATCATAGTACAATATATGTATATCGTGTTTCAAAAACTTACGGTACATTAAATTAAAAAATAAAAACTGATGAGTGTCTCAGAAGAACATACTCACGAAACTGAAGGTATGAAAAAATACGTGTCACTTCTTACAGTGTATATATCCTTGAAATGGAGTGCACTGTAGCTACATCGAAATATCAATATTTAAAATGTTAATACCCTTCACACAGTTTACTAGCTATGTTAGATATATATTGGAGGGCTGATAATGTAACGGGATTGGTTACAATATTAATTCGGAAATATGATTTTCGTCCGTCTGAATGCCTAAGAGAGTAAAAAAACTAGGAATATATTATAGGTAAACTTAGATTCTGAGGGTTCGACTTAGTCGGTTACATCGGTTAATTAAAAATGAAAATTGTTTGATAAGGAATCACTACACCCCACCCAGTTTTAAGCTACGGTCAGATAATAATTTAAAGGAAAATGCACATAGTTTTTGAAATTACTTATGTAAAGGAATAATTCCTGGGTATGAGCAAATATTTTGAAAGAAGTTAATTTCGCAGGGAAGGGTGGCCTGGTTTGCAATAACAGCCATTTAAACGTTTGTATGTCTTAAACTGGGTGGTCACATTGATATCAAATACAAATTACCTAGGTCTGACAAAAGTTTAAATTTCAGCAGATCATCATTAACAATAAGGAAAAGAAACGTATAGTTACAGACGTCCAGATGGTCAAACAGACTGACTTGATTTTTCTATAACGGAGCAAAAAGATTGATCAGCCATTGAAAACTGAGGCTTTGTATGCAAAACTTTTATTCCAAGAAGCACAGCTATACCTGGAAGGATCAATTTAAAATTACATATGAACAAAACCCGCCACACACATCGATGACAAACAATAATGCTACATACTATATTTGCACTAACGTTTTCCATTGCAACATTTTGAATTTTGATTCGTAAGCACACGCACATAAAGTTGCGTAATAATTCCTTCCATTTCGCAAAATTCATCTGATTTTCAAACTGTATTGGACTTAACTTAAAACTGATTATACTGCTCAGCCAATAAAAATTTTACTCCATAAAAATAACGAAGGTTTTCTGTAAAAAATTTAATTCTTTCCTTTTTTCTATCACAAGTATATTCATCTAATAAACAGACAGATAGACAGAGCAAAACCATTCAAAAACCTGAGATAATATAAAGTGGACCACGAATTAAACTTAAGCAGTCTCAACTAGTTTTATATTTACATAATTCTAAATGTATAAATTTTACAAACGTATATCTACATTTTTAAAATTATGTAAACATTTCATTTTGGGTCAGTGCTTTATGTCTGAATTTTATACCCCCCCTTTATACCCTTCTTAGGTATAGCCACCATACAAACCTAGCTCCCATTTTTGAGATTTTGTATAAAAATAGTTCTTATTTATGAATATATTCACTCCAATCTGGGTAAAATCTACTGTCATCCTATGCATATGTTACCGATATGGTAAGGATCGGGACACTAGAACTTACAGACCCGTACAAACTCACTTTACATTTTTTTCTTTCAAGAAAACGATATCACTAATGATCGTACATAAACAAATTAAAGTTTCGTGTGGCGGGTATTTGAGCTTCAGTGCTACCGAAATTAACGTTTTTTCTTGTTTGTTTATATTTTTGTATATGTTTTTGATTCTACAGAAGTCGAATACGGCGTCCATTTTATTATATTACGTTAGATTATCAAAAGGTTTTGCTATGTCCGTCTGTCTGTTTAATTGGTTGTGAAAGTCTCATTTGACCATACACCGCAAATTTTTATAATTTACCGTAATTTTTTTTTTTTGGTCTATGCGAACCAAGCCATCTATATTTAACAAAAACTGCTGGAATTATTTGAATATTTCTCGCAAGGGTAAGGAATATATGACAAGTTTGGAATTTTAATCTCTTCAAGATCAAGAAAAATATTTTCTATGGGGTGTGCACCGGCATCTTTTTAATGTTATACTCGTATACATTTTGCAAATATTAAATTTCCACCTTTCCCTTTAATTTATTATAAAGTGTGTAGAGTGTATAAGCTTTGGTACACCAAAGAAAACTAATATTGAAATAATTTATTTATACATTTTTTTGTTACATTCAGAACCGCAACCATGTGTTGGTACCTTAAATTTAGACGAAGAGGACGAAATGAAAGTTACCGGATTTCGTCGTTCGCGCAGTCGAACATTACTTTGTTGGCTTTGTATTTTCTTGACTTGCGGTCTGTTGCGATTAATTTTGCATTGGTGGCGCCACTGGTATCTACTGGCTACATACAAACCGTGCCCTTTAATGGAGGCTGAAAAGGTTTTAGTCGAAGAGGACTATCAAGGCAAACATAAGCTATATCATGTAAAACCAGTGCAAATTCTTAATGCCTCTGATATATGGTAAGATTTCACATTTCTATTTTTAAATAAAGCTAATATTCGTATTATCGTTCTAGCAGGGATTCAACAAAAAGTGAAACAGAAGGCTATCTTAAAAAAAAAACAACATCGGACGACTACGTCGAAGTAGGCACTACAAATTCGCAGGAAATTTGCATTCCACACCTGCCCGTTCATTTCTCTAGTGCAAATTTCAAAAGTAAATACATTTTTAATAATTTTTTATGTGATATTGAACTTGATAAGAATAATTACCAGGCAAAAGAATAAGAAAATTTGTTATATCGTTTTTCACATAGAAAAGTGAAAGTGTAATCAATTGGAAAAGTGTGCGATGGGTGGTGCCATACGTATATTTAAGGATAGTGTTTTACTAAAAATAATGAATATTAAGCAATGAAATGCTTACGATCAAATAAATTGTAAAAGTCTTTACGTCTGCTTAGTTCAAGACAAGGGCCGAACAATTTTAAATTACTCTAAAAATACTTAAAATCATCTATCGTATTAAAATGAATAAACTTATATATTTTAAAATTTTTTTAGCAAGTAAAACTCTTCGCATTTTTCGATGCAAGCAGCTTATATATGCCTGGGATAATGAAACACATTCATTCAGAAAGATCAACGGTCTTGACAATAATGTGTCCTGCGCATACTTTCATCAACAAAGTGGACTTTCTGCGCAGGAGCAAATGATGCGGCGAGTTGTTTACGGGTTAAATGAGATAACTGTACCATATCGAGATGTCAAAACTTTGTTGTTTCTTGAAGCACTTAACCCATTTTATGTTTTTCAAATTTTCTCAGTGATATTGTGGTTTACTTACAACTATTATTACTATGCATGTGTTATACTTTTAATGTCAATATTTGGCGTTACAATGTCGATAATACAAACAAAAAAAATCAAGACGTTCTTAGACACACCGTACTTAACACCGGCAACGCATGGCGTATAGATTCTAAAGGATTAGTGTGTGAGGTGCCAACTCAAACTTTGGTGCCTGGTGACATTATTGAGATACCGTCCACTGGCTGTGTTATGCAATGCGACGCAGTGCTTTTGTCTGGAAATTGCATACTTGATGAATCGATGTTAACAGGTGAAAGTGTGCCGGTGACAAAAACGCCGTTGCCCATCAAACGTGATGTAATTTTTGACAAGAAGGAACATGCACGTCATACGTTATTTTGTGGTACAAAAAGTTATACAAACGCGTTACATTGGCTCTAAAAAAGTACTTGCATTTGTTATTAACACAGGCAACATAACAGCAAAAGGCGGTCTCATTCGCTCTATTCTTTACCCACCGCCTGTTGACTATAAGTTTGAGCAGGATTCGTATAAGTTCATACAATGCCTAGCAATAATTGCGTGCATTGGTTTTATCTATACACTCGTTAGTAAGGTATTATATAAAAGACGTTGCATTTTTATTTTTTTTACTCTTTTCAAAATGTATTTGCAAATTACAGATTATGCGTGGCACAGATCCAGTGAAAATTGCAGTTGAATCGTTGGATTTGATTACAATTGTGGTTCCTCCAGCTCTTCCTGCCGCTATGACAGTCGGTCGTTTCTATGCTCAAAAACGATTAAAAAGAAACGATATATTTTGTATTTCACCAAGATCGATAAACGTTGCTGGCAGTATCGATTGTTGTTGCTTTGACAAGGTATGCAAATATTAAGGTAGATTAAATATTTACGAATGTATGGAATATGACTGAGCATAGCCAAAACTAAACTGATAAACTATTTCAGAAATCGTATATCACCATATAACTTAATAAAATTTCTTGTTTTTTTAGACCGGTACGCTGACTGAAGATGGATTGGACATGTGGGGCGTTGTTCCGAAATCATTTACAAATCATTTTCAAATACCAATGAAACAAATCGATAGATTGCCAATGGATCATTTTTTATTTGCTATGGTTACTTGTCATTCTATTACTGTAATGAATGACACAATGATGGGAGATCCATTGGACTTAAAAATGTTTGAATCAACCGGTTGGATTTTAGAGGATTCTAAAAATATTCCAGAGCATGAAAAATATGGATTAATTCATCCAACAATTCTCCGGCAACCGCGTCAAGAAATTGTGTCGGACCAATACCAAGAATCAGAAATGGAACCAGTACGGCGACAGTCTTCTGTGGATGACTTACTAGCCAACGTTGGCTTATCTCACGGAGTAACTCATTACGATCATGGTATAGTTCGTGAGTTTCCATTTACGTCTAGTTTGCAGCGAATGTCTGTTATTACCCGTTGTCTGAGTAAACAGGGATTTACAGTGTACTGTAAAGGATCTCCTGAAATGCTTCAGCAGCTGTGTCACCCTGACACACTGCCTGAAGATTATTCGCAGCAACTGTCTAATTACGCCAAGAAGGGTTACCGTATTATTGCTGTAGCATATAAACCGCTCAGTAAAAAAGTTAATTACACAAAAGCTCAACGAATTTCGCGCGAAGAAGTTGAACACGAGTTGCAGTTCCTAGGATTTGTGATTTTGGAAAACCGGCTAAAACCCGACACATCCGACGTTATCGCTTCACTCAATAATGCTAACATACGAACTGTAATGGTTACAGGAGATAATATACTTACTGCAATAAGTGTTGCTCGAGATTGTGGTATTGTCAGCCCTACACAGGCAATCATTACAGTGCACCATGACAGTGATGTTCACTTACCAGATGCACAGTTTAAATTACAATATACTTTGGATTTTGGTAGCAAAAGTTGTTCAGTGGCAACTGCTTCTGTGACTTCCAATGGAAATGGTAATCTACCTGCTAAACGTGAAAACATCGACATATTACGAAAACACGCACAACTTAACAATGGGGAAGTTTCTTCAATGCATAGTTATGGTACAAGTTCTCTGCAAAACAGTGATAGCCTCACTAGTGTCCGTACATGTGAAACATGGACGCACAACATTGATGTTGAACTGGGAAGTCCAACTATAGAAAGTCGTACAAATGGTAGTCTTACAGAGAGCTGGCGCAGAAATTATCGATTTGCGATGGATGGCAAAACTTGGCAAATTGTCCGAGATCATTTCCCACACCAAATGGCCGCATTTTTAACACGTGGTGTTATTTATGCCAGAATGTCTCCAGAGCAAAAACAATCTCTCATTATGGAATTGCAAAAACTGGACTATTGTGTAGCAATGTGTGGCGATGGAGCTAACGACTGTGGCGCACTAAAAGTGGCACACACTGGTATTTCTCTGAGTGAAACAGAGTCTTCCATTGCTTCGCCATTCACTTCTCGCAAAGCAACTATCGCCGCTGTGCCCAATGTCATTAAAGAGGGTCGTGCAGCATTGGTAACATCTTTTGGAATATTTAAATACATGGCAGCCTATTCCTTAGTTCAATTTGTATCTGTTATGATATTGTATTCAATTGATTCAAATCTGACTGACAAGCAGTACCTGTACATCGACCTCGGTTTAATATCAATATTTGCATTCTTTTTTGGTAAAACCGAGGCCTATTCCGGCCCACTTGCAAAGCAAGTGCCACTCAGCTCACTGATATCGCCAACGCCCTTAGCATCACTTTTCCTGCACCTCGCTTTTGTGGTAGCATTCCAGGTAGCAGGTAAGTTATTAAAAATTTGTTTAATAAATACGAGAACATTTTAAATGATTTTTTTTTTTTTTTAGGTTGGTTTTATTTGCATCAACAAATCTGGTTTGAACCATTCAAACCTTCCGATGAGGATCATTTGGGATGCGTTGAAAACTACACAATGTTTGCGATTTCCAGTTTTCAGTACATTATTTTAGCGTTTGTATTCTCTAAAGGGGCACCTTACCGTCGTCCAATTTGGTCAAACTGGCCGTTCTGTCTAACGTTGGTAGTGAATCTCTGCATAGTTTTATATCTCGTCGCCTACCCAAGCAAATGGTTCACGGATTTATTCCAACTAATAATACCTGATGATATGAAATTCCGATATGTAATGATTGCCTTCGGATTCTTAAATTTTGTTGGACATGTATTCATTGAAACTATTATAGTGGAATTTTTAATTTTTCAAAAAATTCAAGCGCGTCGAGAACAGAATTTAAGTACTTCGAAAAGAAAGTATATGCACGTGGAACTGGATTTGCAGTCTTATGAGAACTGGCCGCCTATAACTGATATTTATGAGCCGCATGAATCTTCAATTTCCGAAGAATTGACACCAAAACAAACATATATTAACCTAAGTGCGGAACAGAACTTAGAGGTGCCGAAAGACAATGTGTTCCCTGGTTTTTTTGAGGTTGACAATAATACAATCAACTCAGAAGTCCAATCCGATTTGTCAGCACCAATTAGCACCATAATCAATGTAAAACAGGAATTTACTAAATAGATCTACATTAAATCTAACCTCTATGTCAGTCATAAAGTACTTTTTTGCTCCGTTCTTTTTTATTTCTTGTGTCGAGGTGTTACTTAAACAATATTTATTATTACTATTAGCGTTAAGCCTTGTTGTAATCTATTTTTGCTTAATATTTTCTTATGTAAAATGAAAAATATTTATACAATACGAGTATTTGGTGTGAGTTGGAAATACTTTAAGATTTGATTTATTATTAATATTGTTACAAATTTATAATTGTACCAAAATGGTGTTGAATTTACACATTTAAACGAATTATATATATAAACGTTTACTTAGAATTTGTTGTACTTAGTGTTACATTAAACAATTTAAGACTCTTAATTAAATCATTTAAAGTTTTTATTAAAATTAAACGTGTGAAATGGCTACCTACTACTAAAAAATTAAATTTAGTTAGACATACATCTAGATCTAAGGCGCTGTTTACACCGAAAAACTTTTTTCACATGCTTAGCATTATAATCTAGAATGCTGAAGGTGTAACTCACATGTAGTTTTCTATATGATTTTCGGTGTTGTAAATTTAAAAAAGGTTCAACTGAAAAATGATTTCTATCGCTAATTTTTTCCATATACGTTTTATGGGACATATTTTTATATCCATTACACATTGTGTCGGAAAGTTTGTAACGCATTAAAAGAGGCATCGGAGATGCCATTATATATATATTCTTGATCAGCTCGATGAGACGAGTCGATCTAGCCTTGTCTGTCTGTCCCTTTGAAGCTATGCAATTCATTCGCTAAGTTTTAAAGGTATTTAAGTAAATTTGTAAATTTTAGCGTTTCTTCGCAACGACTAAGTTAAGTTCGAGGATGAGAGTTTCACGCCCATTTTAAGGTATAGCTCTCATACAAACTTACCGTTTTCTTTCGATTTCTTTGTACAAAAATAATAATTATTTATGAATGTATTCACTCTCAATTGGGTAAAAACATTTCTTATGTCATCCAGTGTCAAAACCAAGGTACCACGCTCATTTTTGCGTATAGCCCCCATACAAACTTACCTTCTACTTTCGAATTTTTGTATGAAAATTAATATCTAACATCATCCTATGTACACACCAACGATTCCATAAGATTCGGGACACTATAACATATAGCCCTGTACAAACTTAACTCTCATTTTCTTATATTTTCGAAAAAAATTTTGTTGTACCTGGAACTATGCGAGCAGTATAGTTCCAATATAGAAAATATTGCCCGTCAGGTCAGCGTCTGAGTATTGGCGCAGTGTGTATTTCATCAGGAGATTGAAGAAGTCGCATGACAATGCATCGCCCTGTCTGAAGCCTCTCTTGGTATCAAAGTGATCTTCCCCATGATCTGGCGCAGTGTGAGTATAATCGATTTGCTTGGCCTGAAACCACACTGGTACTGTCCAACTATACTTCGTATGGTTTCCGTCTATTACACAATATGCCAGATAGGATTTTATAACTTGTATCATTTTCGCTCACCAGTCTATATTTTGAAATAAGAGTTGAGGCAACGCCGGTCTTAAATAACTCTGCTGGTAGCTCGTCTGCGCCTGCCGTTTTGTTATTTTTCAGCTATTTTATAGACTCTAAGAACTCGTCATTGTCTCTTGGTTCCACCAGAGACCCATCATCGATCGAGGATTCTTCTTCTCCGCTGGCGGTATTATTCCCGCCCTTTCCCCCAAGTAGGTTAGAGAAGTGGCTCCTCCATAACATCTGTGTTTCCATGTTCACCCTTACAAAATGAAGCTTCTTCAATCATCGTTTCCAGTTCTCTTTTCGATTGTCTCTCCACTTTTACCTATATCGCTCTAAAACAGCTTGTGTTCCTCCCGCGTGCGGAGTTCGTTGTCGTGCTTTATTCTTCTCTTCAATAGCAATACGGGTTATCTAATCTTTCCATGTCTGCGTCCGAGTTTTTGTACAGCCAATAACCTTTTGGTTGCTTTAGCTAATACGTTTGAAAAATGCTTCCACTGTTCATTTATACAGTCGGACGCCGTAGGAACCAAGCAGGTATAAGACCCTTGTTGAGAAAGCAGTGGCGGTCTGCTGTGACTTTAGCCTACCAACATCTAGTTGGTCGTGCGCTCTGCTGAGTTTAGTACAAGGTAATGGTCCGAGTCGATGTTAGGACCTCTGTGCGCTCTTACATTAAGCACGCTAGTAGCATGCCTGGCACCAATCACTACGTGATCTTTTTTGGGTACGGATACTTAGGTCGCCACTGCGCCATGTTGTCTTGTGATTGTCAAGATATGGAAATCTATTTCTACTTATGATCTAGTTCCAGTCCGCAGCAAAGTCGATTAGCCTTTCTCCATTACTGTTGATGGTGTCATGTAGGGTAAATTTTTCGATTTCGGAAGATTTATTCTTTCCCAATTTGTATATTGAAATCTCCGATGACAATTTTGATGTCATGCTTGGAGCAGTGTTCGTTGACGCTTTTCAAGCGCTCATAGAATTCATCTTTCTACACATTTGTGTATACAAAATTTAGTTTTGATGCGTATCGAGTGAGACGTTCATCTACAGCCGTAAACCTGGAGACGAGTAGCTTCCTACTGATTACGATTACGAAGCCACATCCAAATATGTTGTGCCTCTAATGACCACTGTAGTTGCTGTCACAGGTTGCTAGATTGCCTGGATAGCAGTAAAGTCTGCTCTAAAAATGTCGAGAGTGGCAATGGGTGCTTCTTTTTGCACCTTCTCTATTGAGGGTTCGGACGTTCCAGATGTATATCTGTACATCGTCGTCTTTATTTGTTTTCGGGGTCGTCGCGTTGCTCTACTGGTAGTAGGGGCCTCCAGAATCCATGCCTCTTCCAAGGAATTATACCCAAGTGGACTTACACCTGGAGTATATCTGTGTGTGTTTTCACGTGGTTATTAGTCTTACGTCGTTGGGGACCACCCTCACCTCGAAAATATGTATCCTTGACCACCCACACATCACATAATTGAATATATATTTACACACTTATATACGTTTTTGGGAAATGTAAAAAGAAGGTGCCAAAGGTGGAATATAATGGAATCGCCAAGGGTTTCCTGGATGAATTGAATGAAACGGCTTTATATTGAAATCGGAAGCCAGTGAAAACAATTCTGCTAATAGACTTACAAAGAAAGATTTAAAATTTTCAGGTAAGCACATGAACGTTTGGCAATAAAGGGGCTTAAAGTTAAAACTTGCCTTCCGGTATCAACGCTTTCCTTCTAAAACATCTTTTAAAACATATTGTATTATCTGTTGAGATTACAATCAAAGTAAAGTAGCCAGTTATATGATAACAGCTTACTTGGTTGTTCACTCGATATGACAGTTACTATTCGCTTCTTCTGAAAATAAAATTGAAAAATAAATATGAGACCAACAACATTTTACTTGCATCAGCTAGCAACTCTCTTCTTAAAAAATATTTGACACCTGCGAGAGGAGAGCTTTTAACCGAAGCTATCCCAATCAGATCGTTCAATTATCTATATTTTACTAAGAGTTCGTACATATACATATATAATATGTGACGTTCATTTTAATACTTTTTCCTAGTAAGATATATACAATAGGGATTTTCAATATTTCCTGATTTTTATAACCTGTACCCAAAGGGTAAAAGGGTATATTAAGTTTGTGCGAATGTATGTAACAGGCAGAAGGAGCCAAGATAGACCATATAAAGTATATATATTCTTGATCAGGATTGGAAGGGGAGTCGAACTAGCTATGTCTGTCCGTCCGTCTGTCTGTCTGTCTGTCCGTCCTGCTGTCTGCCGTATGAGAGAGATTATCTCGGAGACTATAAGAGATAGGGCCACCATATTTGAAACTTAGACTCTCCTGAACCGTCAAGTGTTCACTTGCAAACGGTTTTTCTCTAGACCCATTTTAAGGGGTACCCCCCATACAAATGTACCCCAAAATTTTAGGTTTTTGCATAAAAACGTCATTGTTTTTTATTCTAAGAAGTTCAAACTTAGTATTAATTATGTCTATGATAGTCCCAAGAAAATATCCCAATTTGGGTAGGACCAATAAAATTTTAGGTATAGCCCCCCATACAAATATTCCCCAACATTTTAGGTTTTTGCATAAAAACGTCATTGTTTTTTATTCTAGGAAGTTCAAACTTAGTATTAATTATGTCTATGATAGTCTTAATAAAAAATCCCAATATGGGTAGGACCAACAAAGTCTTAGGTATAGCCCCCCATACAAATATACCCCAAAATTTTAGGTTTTTGCATCAAAACGTCATTGTTTTTTATTGTAGGAAGTTCAAACTTAGTATAAATTATGTATGTGATAGTCCCAATAAAATATCCCAATAGGGGTAGGACCAACAAAATTTTAGGTATAGCCCCCATATAAATTTATCAAATTTTTCAAGTTTTTGTTTGAAAATTCAATACAATAAGGTATATACAAAGATAGGACTTAATTTTTGGGTACAGGGTATCTTGCAGTCGAGCATACTCGACTTCAGCGTTCTTTCTTGTTTTTTTTGTTTGTCTGATACTAATTGATCAGTTGATAAAATAAGTTGTACCATAGAGTTTTAACCGGCATAGATTGTATATTATGACTAGTATCTTAGCTGTTTAAGAGAAAAATTAAAAATAAAACGAAGAAAAAAATAAACTTCAGTAGAATCGAAGCTCGAATTACCGTCACACATAACTTTGAATAATTTATGTGCGATCATCAGTGCCTTATGTACCATTTGGTCCAACCCAAGTTTAAAGTTTTGAGCTTCATATAAAAAAAAATAGTATATTAGAGGTGAATTTTCATGGGGGCTATATGGGTTAGTGGGCCGATGCTTATTATTTCGGTAGTGTATCAATAGAATGACTGAAGAAGTGTTTTTATCCAAATTGGAGTGAATAAATTCATAAAACAGTAATTAATTTTCAAACAAAAAATTCAAAATAATCGATAAGTTTGATGGATGTTAACCAAAAAATGGGCGTTTTAGTTTTGACATTGGATGCCTAAGAAGTGTTTTTACCCATTTTGAAGTGAATGCCTTCATTAATAATAAGTATTTTGATTAATAATTCCTATTTTCATTCGAAAATGGGCGGTAAGTTGATATAAGGGCTGTACCTTTAAATGAGTGTGGTGGCACTTTCATTTGACCTTGACTAGGTTGCTGCTGAGAATATCTCCAGTAGTCTACGAATAAATCGCGTTGAAATAAACAGACGGACAGATGGAAAACTGGACAATGAGACGGACATGGCTACATAGACTCGTGTGTGTGATGATTAAGAATATATGTATATAATTTATAGGGTCTACGACGTCTCCTTTAGTGCGTTACAAACTTTCCGACAAACTGAATATACCCGTTCACACTGAGTGATGGGTATAAAAAGCTTAAAACGCCATTGAAACTAAACCAAAAAGTGCAACAAAAAAAACCACAATACATAAAAAAAAACAAAATAAAAATAAGGAAAAACGTAACTTTGTCTGAATCGAAGCTTCAATACCCATCAATAAAAGTTTTATGCGGTACACCGTAGTTGAAGTTTAGAATTATAATTTTTCAAATGCCATCAATTGAAGTTTTATTTGGTAAAGCTTAGAAATATAATTTTTTTTAAAGAGCTATTAAGAGCCTATACTATATTTGCTAACGAAAAGAAGCTTTTATTTCAAATTCATAGAGGTATAGCAAAATGTATTTGTTCCGTTGAGCTGATCAAAAATATACACACTCGTACACAATATTGTGCATATTAGGGAGTTTACGAAGCAGACGTTAATGCAGTACAAACATTTCGACAAATTTATACAACCCATTTTATACTTTGTGTGGTGTGTATAAAAAAGTAACCAAACCGGATCGTATCGCATCTTGTTTTCTAAGACGGCGCTCAA
Organism: Leucophenga varia; assembly: GCA_018903435.1. Taxonomy (NCBI): domain Eukaryota; kingdom Metazoa; phylum Arthropoda; class Insecta; order Diptera; family Drosophilidae; genus Leucophenga; species Leucophenga varia. Next base: position 106,160 of record JAEIFJ010001288.1, on the reverse strand, counting down.
TGGTCCCATACGAGCCAAAAAAGTTGTGTTAAATCAGTTCTGTTCGAACAGTTGAGTAGTAAGCGTGCATAACTTAGTGCGACAAGTGTACGAGTATATCATAACATTGCGTTTGTTTTCTTCTGCGGTTGTTAAACAAAAAAAAAAAAAAAAAAAAAAAAAAAAATTGCAGACAAAATCCGGTTATATTGTACAATAACTAGATACGAATTTTATAGCAAAATCGCATTCAAGTTTTTTTTTTTAAATTTAATTTTGTGAAACAAAAGATATACTTAGTTGTATACATATGTGTGAATATATTTACATATGATACATTCCTATATAATACGCATTAGAACCCAAAGCTCTATGTTATATACAAAATAAATACAAAGATTTACTCAAATATTCGGTATCAAGTATGTAAATACGTTTATAAACATTCGATTCGATAAATTGGAATAAAAATTTACAGCCACTACAGCAGCAATAACGGCAATTTTTTCAGGAAAGATAGCATAATACTTTCTTTTTTTAACAAGTGGATAAAGTTAGACAAAAATGCTGCAGCCGCGCTGGCCAAGACGGCCCCAACCCCAAACTAGCGGCCTACAACGACAACAACATCAACACGGAACTACAACATTGACTAAAAGCAGGAAAGACCATTCATGTTTAAGTTTGCGAAATGTCATCGGAGCGAGTCGTGCGCTTGCATTGCAACTACTTGTTGTAATTGTTTTTTTAGCTGTATGGCCGCTTGAATCAGCACAATATATCGGTAAGTTGGTAGTTGGCCTAGGATCTATGCTTTAAATAATATATGTTATGTTCATCGCTTTTAAATCAAATATGCATATTTATGTTTGAACGTATGTATGTACATATGTATGTACGAGTATGTATGTACTATACATGACTACAAAATGACCACTTAACAGTTTAAGTGAATTACACCGCTCCATCTGGACGTGTTTTTCCGCCTCTTGCTGCTGTCGTTATATGTGTTAGTGCGTTTTCTTTGAATACCGAGAGAAATTAATAACGGTCGACTTCTAAAACGAGCACAACTTATTTTTATTACTCGAAGTAGCAACGAATAATTTCACAGTAAATACATATTTACAAATCTCAATAAGATCGAATATTTTAAAGATTTGTTTCTGTGTTGAACAAAACACATAAATATATATTAACAAATATATAGATTTAGTACAGAGTACCTTGACTTTGGGCTCATTTTAAGCGGAAGCCCCATAAAAACCGACCCAAAAAATATTAGTTTGTTCATAAATAATAAATTTGGTTTGGATTATGCCTTCAATACTCCAAATGAAATATCGACCCTATACAAAATTACCCTAATTTTTTGACATTTTTCAAAAATTGAGTACATAAAAATTGAGTATAGGGTTTCCTAGAGTAGAGCATACTCGATTTTTGCGTTTTTTCTTGTTGAATATATATTTGAGATTGGAAGTCTGTATAACAAATACAAACTAATATCCTAGATACAAGAACTTCTAAGTTTTGAATGAATATAATGCATCAATTTATACTACGTTTTTAGATTTTTTGGAATAAAACACATACTTTTTGCTTTTAATAGTATTTAATTTTCGGTTCCACCAAAGTTAATGTTCATTCTTGTGTTTCTTTGTAATTTATTCCCACAATTCATTGGTTTACATGTTTAAAGCTATACCATTGTTGAGCAAAACGTAGCGTGAGTGAGTGTTTGTGTGAAACTTTGTAGTAATTCACACTCTTCTATGTATTTTTTTTATACCTTGTTTAAAAAAGGTAAAAAGGGTATATTATGTGTGAATGTATGCAAGAAACAGGCAGAAGAAGTCGTTGAATGACCCCATAATTGTTTTCAGATTTAATCAATATTGAAATCTTAGTCAATTTATAAATATCTAGCAATTTAAAAACTATTATCCTTATAATTTGGTATTTAACTATAGATGGGGATTCAAAGCTATCCAAGTTTTTTTCTATTCTTCTAATAATGCAGTTCGATAGTTTACGAATTTGTTTTTCTGCTCTCCAAGAAATGAATTTTTCTACCCATTCGTGTTCGAGTTTGTTGAGGCTCTAAATGATAAAGCATCCAAACGAACAATTTAGATTGATATTATACAAGTGATTATTAGAATAAAAGTATACCCAGCGCTACTTAATTTACCAATACGCGGAATTTCTCTGCATATGATGATGATAATTGAGCAGGTGCTGGAACTCTGATTTATGGGTAAAAACTTTGTTATGGGTAAAAACTCCAATGTTTGAAAAAATCTTACTTCAATATTTAAACGTTTATTAAACAGCGCGACCTATCCAGACACAATTTATTAAAGTATTCACAGCTGTCCCTCTCGTGAGTTACCATAAAACTCACATCAAACATTATAGCAGAAATTGTCATGAATGGAAATTTCTTAACTAATTCTGTGTTTATTTTGGAACCTTTTAAGACGTCGTTTAGTTGTTAGTTCCACAATAGGCTCGTGCCAAAATGCTGCAACTTCTTCTTTATATTGTGGATTTAAAGTTCACCACACCATTCGGCTTGTGTAATTTGTTGAAAAATTGTTGACTGTTACTTTTGTATTATATTGACATTTGTTATTAAATTTGTTCCCCAAACTCGAAGAACATAAATCCATTCTTATGTTCACTTAAATTTGGTTTCATTTATTATTTCCAAGTCAGTTTGTTGTCTTAGTGAATTCCTTAATAATTGGCTGAATTTTCAATGGGTAGGTCAATATTGCTTTTTGTATTTTCAGAGAAATGGGTTCCAAAATTCGCTTGTTGTGAAGAGTTTTTTTTAGTTTTGTTGTCGTTTATTATACACTATGCGTAACGGGTATATTCAGTTTGTCTAGCCATTTCAGTCCGTCTTTCCATCTGTTTCTTTTAATTCGATTTACTTGGAGAGTACTGGATGTATTTAATAAAATTTCGAAAATTAAGCTTTTATCGGCAGCGATATGGTCAAGTTCAAAAGTGAAAGTGTCACGCCCTTTTTTACGTATAGCCTCAATACAAAATTACAGCCCATCCTCCAACTTTTTTTTTTATATGGTATTATTTATGAATGTATTCACTAAAAATTTGGTAAAAACACTTCTATTATCATCCAATATTAAAACCAAGCAGACACGCCCATTTTTAGTTATAGCTCCATACAAACTTGCCGATTATTTTTAATTTTTTTGTGAATATCTTTATTTTTAGCTTAAAACTTGATACCAATATCGAGTCTAAACTTGAACTGTATCAGACCTATCCAATCCCAAAGTTGTATCTAATACAAATTTACAAATTCGTATGACGGGTATTTAGGCTATCATGGTAAAAATAATTTGGAAGAATCCTTTTTAATTTAAATAAGAGTCAAATGGATTTTCTACCTCTAGAAAGATTCCAAAGAAATATTTTGTATCTTTTTGTTGACATTTTATCAACTACTTTATGTATTTGTCCCATGGTTAAGTCATATTTCCAAAACATAAACTGATGATCAGATATAATCTAAATACTGTCAAGAATTTACTAAGAAATATATATAGACTGGTCTGGTCGAGTGTCTTAACTTGAGCTATGTCAAAACAGTGACCCCCACCCCCATAATAAACTAATAAAAGTTTTGTGTGACAGACATGCGAGTTTTGGTTCCACAGAAGTCAACTTTTTCCTTGATTTTTATTGTGATTATATATATATATATATATATATATATATATATATATATACATGTGTATAAATTTATGTGTTTACATGTCAATGACATGTCTGCTTTCTGCATACATATGCACATATGAATATTGTTGTGACTGTGAATACCTTGGTCGGCCGGTAAGTTCAGCTGTGAAGTAGTATCTATATGAATTCGCCTACAATAGAAGCATAACACTCACACAATAATTGGCAAACAAAAGCGGGTAAAAGAATTCAAGAAACAGCTTTCACATCATTGAATAGCAGCAATGGTATAAACAATACTAACATAGATAAAAACAACAACAATAATGGCAACGTTACTAATGCAAAGACTTGGTGGACGCAACGAATCGGAGAATGAATGGAGATACATAATTTGGGTCATCAGGTGAAGATGAGTTTTCCGGTTTTTCGTTGTTGCTGTTCGTTTTTTTTTTTTTTACTGATGCTGTATTGCTTTAGCTTTTGAATAAAATTTGCGTTTGTATATGTAAGTTGCAAAGCAAGGTGCACAAACACAATCGAATACTCAAATATCCATACATACAAGAGTCTAATACTGCTGACCAGACCAGTCTGATCTCTCTATCTGACTGTTTAAGAGTATCTGTGAGATCACTTTGCTTCACAATATAAACAACATGTTTTCTAAAAAGGTATTGCTTTGCGGATGCTGCCTTCTATTGTTGTAGATAAAACAAACGAAGGGGCACTGTGAAGTTGGCATTCAAACTTTCCAAAAAAAAAAAAAAAAAAAAAATCAATATACTTGTATATATGTATATTGAGGTGTATAAAAACTTGTTACTGTGAAGATCGCCAACATCTAAATGTTCATAATAGTCAACTACTATACAGACAAGAAAGTCGGACTTTAACTTCTAAGTCGCCTAATACTCAATTCCAAATTATCTTGTTTATGGTTTCATGCTGAACTTTTCCGATTTGTTTTCACTTGACCCTGCCCACACAACAGGCTCGTATGTTCAATAAAAAAAGACACTACCGTTCAAATGAAAGTGTAAGATTATAACTATTCGTATAAATCGTAGTATAGTATTTGCACCAGCCAGTTCAATCATCATATACTATGCATAGCTTTAATCAAAAACAAATATTCATAAGTATTTCTTTGCGAGGAGAATTTTATAACTCAATACTCTAAACAGTTAGTCTGTGTTGTTTTTATTTAAATGGTTTATTTTACTATATTTGCAAATTGCGAAAGCAATCATTTACAAAGTTCTGCATTAATTACACTAGGTTTTGCTATTTTTTTCTTATTCTGTTTTCTTATTAGTTTCTATAAGTTATTTTATATTGATCAGGTGAACGTATTCGGATAAAAGAAATATAATAAATTTGTTATGTACATCAAATCGCACTGTCTTAATGTGTATGTTATATGTACTTGTGTTCAACTTAAACTGCTTGGAATTCGCTTTCACTCTCCTATTTAGTCGTTTGCATTGTATTGATGATTGTATACATATATTTGGCAATTTCTTCAATAATATTAGCCCTCAGCAAACAATTTGAACGGAGAAAATTCCAATAGTCTTACGAACGAATTTTAACTGGTAACACCACCTTTCAGCCAACCAGTTCCATAAGTAAAATTGGTGGCTGTGTATGTGTTTTTTTTTTTTTTTGTTTGTAGACTTAACACATAGCGTGAGTAGTGTATTTCTTCAAAAATGTCGACGATCACTTTAAATTTACATATACAGGGTGCTTCGTTTCGTGGTAAACACAAAACGTCTTATTATGTATTTGATTGGCCATTTGTTCGCATATACGCACATTCCAATATCAGAATTGAGCTGCTACTCGCAAAGTAAAATTAAACAATTTCAGCGTCGAACGCGGCCACATATGTATATGTCAATATAAACGCTAATGTCATTATACCCGCCACACATAGTGGGAAGGGTATATTTAGTTTGTCTGAAAGTTTGTAACGCATTAAAGGAGTCATCGGAGACCCTATTAAATATAATATATATATATTCTTAATCAGCACGAAGAGACGAATCGATTGAGCCATGTCCGTCTGTCCGTCCGTCTGTTTGTTTCTTCGCATTTTATTCGGTCAGTTTAAAGGATATCAAGCTGAAATTCAGATCGTATGCTTTTCTCTCCAACGACTAAATAACAAGCAAAAACGTTAACTTCGGTAGCATTGAAGCTCAAATACTCGCCACACGAAACTTTAATCATTTTCTTGAAAAAAGAAAAAAATGAAAGGTGAGTTTGTAGGGGGTCTATATGTTATCGTGGCTCGATCCTTGTCATATCGGTAGCATATTCATAGGATAACAGTTGAAGTGATTTCACACAGATTGGAGTGAACATATCCATAAATAAGAACTATTTTCATATAAAATCTGAAAAATGGGCGCTTGGTTTGTATGGGGGCTATATCTAAAAATGGGCGTGGTACCTTTCTTCTGATACTGGATGGATGGATATTGGATAAGAAGTGTTTTACCCGATTTGTAGTAAATACATTTATAATTAATAACTATTTCACAGAAAAACAAGAAAAAAAGTTAACTTCGGTTGGACCGAAGCTTATATACCAGTTACACATCATTTAACGTTGATAGACCTTCGTGTGCAGCATTTGTATTAAATTTTATTTTAAAATAGAAAACAAATTAAAAATATTTTTAAAAATTTAGAAATTCGCGGTCCGATTTGAACCAATTTTAAACTGAAGATTTTGGCATGTAAGACACATTTAAACCATTTTTTTCTTATAAGAACTTGACAAAATGTTGTACTTTTCTATGGGAGCTATACCTAAAAGTGGGCGTGGCAAATTGATTTTAACATAGAAAGTACACAGGATCTCTAAAAGCTTAAGTTTAAAATATTAGCTTAATATCTTTAAAACTGAGCGAATAAATCGCGCAGCAACAAACAGACGGATAGACGGACAGTCAGACAGACGGATATGGCTAAATCGATTCGTCTCATCAAGCTAATCAATAATACAGGGTCCGCCACGTAACTTTTTTTTTTTTTTAAATGCAATAAAAACAAAACGGTTCATCCGATCATCAAATTTATTTTTTCATATTAAAGTACAATCCTTCCGGTTACTTATGGAATATAAGTTCGTTCAAATGGCTGCCTCGGCTGGCCTTGCAGTACGCCATTCGGTCGACCCAATTTTTGAGGACATTTCCGATTGTTTGCGGCCGTATTTCGGCAATGGCGACGCGAATGTTGTCCTTCAAAGCTTGAATTGTCGCTGGCTTGTCCACATAACACTTGTCTTTGACGGCGCCCCACAAATAATAATCCAACGGTGTCAAATCACAGCTCCGAGACGGCCAAACGACATCAGAATTTCGGCTGATAATTCGGTCTCCGAAAACAGTGCGCACAAGATCGATCGTAACGTTGGCTGTATGGCACGGTGCGCCGTCTTGCTGGAACCAAATGTTGTCCAAGTCCTCGTCTTCGATTTCCGGGAAGAACCAATCCGTTAACATGGCGCGGTAGCGTTCGCCATTGACCGTAACGGCGGCTCCTGCCGCATTTTCGAAGAAAAATGGGCCAATGATGCCGCCAGCCCATAAACCGCACCAAACAGTAACTCTCTGAGGATGCATTGGCTTCTCTTCGATCACGTGCGGGTTTTCCGTCCCCCAAATACGACAATTTTGCTTATTGACGTAGCCGCCAAGATGGAAATGAGCTTCGTCGGAAAAGATGATTTTTTGGTAAAATTCCGGGTCTTCGGCCAAGCGCTCATCTGCCCATTCGGCAAAGGCAAACCGCATCGGATGGTCTCGTGGCTTCAATTCTTGAACCAATTGAACTTTGTACGGTGTCATACCAAGGTCTTTTTCAAAATTCGCCTAAGGGACGTCGTGGAAATGTCCAATTGTTGAGAGCGACGCTTCACTGATGTTCCGGGCGCCTCACGCACACTCTCGGCTACAGCAGCGATATTATCGGCAGTACGCACTGTTTTTGGTTTCTCACGCGTTGGTTTATCAATAATTGTGCCGGTTTCTCTCAATTTTTTCAAAAGAAAGCGCACATACGGAGCGGACGGTGCTTCTGTTCGGCTCATTTCCGTGCGTAATTTTCGCACACATTCTGCAACATTACCATAATTTTCAAAGTAAAACTGCACTATTTTAACGCGTTCCTCAATCGTATACACAACCATTTTCGTTCAGCGGAAGGATAAAACTAACTTTCTGTCCAATCAGATGTGACATCAGTGTTGCCACACTCGAAATAACCACTAGTTCAAAAAAAAAATGTTAGATGGCGGACCCTGTATATATACATTATAGGGTCTACGATGCCTCTTTTAATGCGTTACAAACTTTCCGACAAACCGAATATACCTGTTTACACTAGTGTAACAGGTATAAAAAAGAAAAAAATGGTAAGTTTGTATGGGGGCTATATCTACAAATGGGGGTGGCACCTTGGTTCTGACATACAAACTGCCTAGGAGCACAAAAAGCTTAAGTTGAAACTTTTCGAGAAAACGCATTGCAACAGACAGACGGATAGACGGACAGACGGATATGGCTAAATCGATTCGTCTCATCGAGCTGATCAATAATATATATACTTTATGGGGTCTCCGATGCCTCCTTTAAGGCGTTACAAACTTTCCGACAAACTGATAATACCCTTAACACTATGTGTGGCGGCTATAAAAATGAAAGTGCTACACCCATTTTTAGGTAAAGCCCCCATACAAACTTACCGTTTTTAAACAGGTATATTTAGTTTGTCGGAAAGTTTGTAACGCATTAAAGTATATAGATTATTGATCAGCTCGATGAGACGAATCGATTTAGCCATGTCCGTCTGTCTGTCTGTCTGTCTGTCCGTCAGTTTGTTGCTGCGCGATTTATTCGCTCAGTTTTAAAGATATTAAGCTGAAATTTTAAACTTAAGCTTTTCTAGGTCCTGTGTACTTTCTATGTTAAAATCAATGTGCCCCGCCCACTTTTAGGTATTGCTCCCATACAAAAGTACAACATTTTGTCAAGTTCTTATAAGAAAACAATGTATTTATAAAGCGAATGGCTTCAAATATGGTACAAATGCTTCTTATATTAAGCCAAATCTTCAGTTTAAAATTGGTTCAAATCGTACCCCGAATTTCTAAATTTTTAAGAATATTATACCTGTTACACTAGTGTAAACAGGTATATTCAGTTTGTCGGAAAGTTTGTAACGCATTAAAGGAGGCATCGTAGACCCTATAATGTATATATATTCTTGATCACCTCGACGAGACGAATCGATTTAGCCATGTCCGTCTGTCTGTCCGTCCGTTTGTCCGTCTGTCTGTGTGTTGCTGCGCGGTTTATTCGCTCAATTTGAAAGATATTGGGCTGAAATTTTAAACTTAAGCTTTTCTAGGTCCTGTGTAGTTTCTATGTTAAAATCAATGTGCCACGCCCACTTTTAGGTATAGCTCCCATACAAAAGTACAACATTTTTTCAAGTTCTTATAAGAAAACAATGTATTTATAAAGCGAATGGCTTCAAATATGGTACAAATGCTTCTTATATTAAGCCAAATCTTCAGTTTAAAATTGGTTCAAATCGTACCCCGAATTTCTAAATTTTTAAGAATATTATACCTGTTACACTAGTGTAAACAGGTATATTCAGTTTGTCGGAAAGTTTGTAACGCATTAAAGGAGGCATCGTAGACCCTATAATGTATATATATTCTTGATCACCTCGACGAGACGAATCGATTTAGCCATGTCCGTCTGTCTGTCCGTCCGTTTGTCCGTCTGTCTGTGTGTTGCTGCGCGGTTTATTCGCTCAATTTGAAAGATATTGGGCTGAAATTTTAAACTTAAGCTTTTCTAGGTCCTGTGTAGTTTCTATGTTAAAATCAATGTGCCACGCCCACTTTTAGGTATAGCTCCCATACAAAAGTACAACATTTTTTCAAGTTCTTATATGAAAAAAATGTATTTATAAAACGAATGGCTTCAAATATGGTTAAAATGTTTCTTATACCATGCCAAATCTTCAGTTTAAAATTGGTCCAAATCGGACCGCGAATTCCCTAAATTTTTAAGAGTATATTTAATTTTTTAGTATTTTGAAACAAAATTTAATACAAATGCTGCACACGAAGGTCTATAAACGTCAAATGATGTGTAACAGGTATATAAACTTCGGTCCAACCGAAGTTAACTTTTTTCTTGTTTTTAATTTGTTTTACTATTTTAAGAAAAAATGTAGTACAAATGTTGCTCACGAAGATCTATCCATGTCAAATGATGTGTAACAGGTATATAAGTAAATTTCGGTCCAACCGAAGTTTAACTTTTTTTTTTTTATTGTATCTTTTCGATTTTTTTGTATAAAAATAGCTAGTATTCATGGAATGTATTATTCATGAATGTATGTAAAAATACTTCTTGTCTTGTTTTCTAATGTCAAAACTTAGGCGCCACGCCCATTTTTAGGTATGGGACCCACTTTTCGCCCATTTTCTAATTTTTGTGTGAATATAGTAATTATTTATGAATGTATTCACTTCAAATTGGGTAAAAACACATCTAATATCTATCTTTAATATAAGTACTTCCTGAGTTTCCAAACAAATAATTCGGAAAATTTTACATTCTGTAATAATTGTATAACTTTTATCATTTTGTGTGAAACCAATATCATTTGTAATATAAATCTTAACAGGGCACTTCACTATTATTATAAACCACAAAAAATAATTTTAAATCCACCAGGCATCTTTTAAAAGTCTAAATTCAAATGTTTAACAGAAAACGTCACATTGTTTTATTTCTCTACACCCCTGAAACCAACAAAAATTTCGTTTATTTATTTATATTTCTGATTTTAAAAATATAAAAAAAATCAAAAAACAAGTTCAGTGCCGTAATCAAACATTTACATAGCTATAAAAACTAAACGCTGAAAGAAATCAAAGCTGAGTTGAATAATGTTTAAAGAGCATTTTCACCATCGATTAGGTCAAATGAATTTAAATTGAAACGATACAAATGCCATTCATAATCGATCAGAGATCTTTTTGTCATCAATAAATTTTTATTAATTATTCATAAATATGTATTTGGGTATTTATTAGCGTCAGCACACGATTTTTGCTAGAATACCAAGTCAACGCTTTGTAGAATTTTGATCTTACTGGCTTTATTTTTAACAAATAGGTGGTGTGTGTCGATTTGTTTTCTTCAGAATTGTTGAAGTGTTAATTTTGGGTCAATACTCGTCTTCCTATTGCTGAAACCACAATGGTACTGTCCAACTACATTTCCTATGTATGGTTTCAATATATTACACAATACGCTGGACAGATTTTAAAATTTGATCGAAAGAAGACTTATTTCGCGGTGGGCACAGGACACTTAGGCTGGACATGTATTCGCTACTCCATATTTTACATAAGAGTTGGTGCTAACCTCTTATCAACTTTTGTTATATTTTAGCTTTTGAATAGCATTGTGTACTTTTATGCCGCATTTCCACTGAGCCGCGTTTTGTTATCGCGTTAACAATTTATCGAAAAACGCGGAACGGTGTTTCCATTGCGTTTTAGCGTTAGCGTTCGAGTTAAAAAGCTGATTTTGTTTGTTATGTAGTAAAAAAATTGTACAGGTTAAAAAAAATTTTCATTTTTTTTTTTGAAATGCAGATTTTTAATATAAAGAATGGATGTAGGTGTTGTTCCTTTAGTAACTGCTGTCCAATACGAGCATGATAAGGTAATCCGTCATTTGAATATATGCAGCTGAAGCTTTTATGTAAATGTTTATTTTTTGCGGTTATTTTGTAGCTGTTTTCATAAGTATGCGCAACTTACGATTGCCAAATTATTCGAACCGATAAGAGAAATCGGTTTGAAATCGGTGTGAAATCGGTTTGAACACGTGTTATCGAAAGTGGCGTTCAAAATTAACGCGACTTTTTCCCACACCTAACTGCCTATCTTTATACCCGCCACACATAGTGTGAAGGGTATATTCAGTTTGTCTGAAAGTTTGTAACGCATTGAAGGAGACGTCGTAGACCCCACAAAGTATATATATTCTTGATCAGCTCGACGAGACGAATCGATCAAGCCATGTCCGTCTGTCTGTCCATCTGTCTGTCCGTCTGTATATTTCTAAGCATCTTTTTCGTTGAAGATATAAAGATACTAAGCTGAAATTTGGAGCTTAAGCTTTTCTCGGCAACGACTATTATGAGTTCGAGAATTAGAGTGCCACGCCCACTTTTAGGTATAGCCCCCATACAAACTTACCTTTTTTTCCGATTTTTTGTATAAAAATTGTAATTATTTATGAATGTATTCGCACCCAATTGTGTAAAAACATTTCTTTTGTCATCCAGTGTCAAAACCAAAATGCCACGCCCTCTTTTAGGCATAGCCCCCATATAAACTTTCCGTTTTTTTCCGATTTTTCCGATTTTTTGTAAAAAAATACTAATTATTTATGCATATATTCATTCAAATTTGGTTAAAAACACTTCTAATGTCATCCAATGTCAAATCAGATGTGCCACGCCCATTTTTTGGTATAGCCCCCCATACAAACTTTCGGACCCTTTTCGATTTTTTGAATGAAAATGGTAATTATTTATTCTTGTATTTACTCCATATTGGGTAAAAACTCTTCCAATATCATGGTGCCACGCCCATTTTCAGGTGTTTCTTGCATACAACCTTACCTTATGTTATACATATCTGTATTTTTAGCTCAAAATTTTAAATTAATATTGTGTGTAAACTTGGGTGACCACTGATGATTACACATAAACTCTTGAAAGATTTGTGTGACGGGTATTTAAGCTTCGGTTCTACCGAAGTTAACGTTTTTTCTTGATTTTGTATACGATTTAACGCGAGTTTGTCGAGTTTTTAACGCTAACGCGGAACGCGGCATAATGGAAACGGGGCCTTAGACTGTACCTATAGACTTGTGCATCCGCAGGGTGTCCGTCATCGACCGTTGTATCCAGATCTTCTTATTTTCCGCTGGCGACATTGTCACCATCCCCGCCAGCAAGTTGTGTAGAGAAGTGCTTTCTTCATAGCCTAAGTAACTTGTGGACATCTGTTACCACGCTTCCATGTTCATCCTTACCGAAAGAAACTTCGTACTTTTAACCTTCGGTCATAGGCATAGTTGTAATAGCCACCACTAATTCATATGTACCCCAATATAAAGTATTTAAATGAAAAAGTGTAGTAATGTTGGTAAGTTTGTAATATCATTGAGCACAAAAAAAATTTTCGGGATTTGAACCCGAGATTACCAAGACGCCAGTTAGTAATCCTTCCTTCCTTGTGTGTATTATTCTAACTGTTTTAAGACGTTAGTGGATGGAAGTGGTATGCAGCTAAAATTTTATTTTGAGAGAATTGAGTTTAAAGTTTTACATAAACATTGAATATTACTTCAATTTACTCATTTGATTAAAAGTGTTTATCCAAAAACGGTATCAAGCGGCGTAAACATTCATTTTTTGAAATGTCACTTATAATCATTTTTCTTTCCAGATGAGCCTTATGTAGTGAAGCCAACGCCAGCATTGCATGTGGGAACTGAAGGTATGTGTTAACGGTAAATGTGTTATTTTGATTGAATTGTAATTATCGTGTGGTGTAATATATACTACAAGGAATTGTATATTGTATTTTAATCAATTTGTAAATTTACCATCTTTACCATTTGTACTTTTCTGTTTCTCTTTCTCTCTCTCTCTCTTTCTTTTTCTTTTTTTATGTAAAAAAATCAATCATTTTACCAAATACATTCTGGATGATTAAAAAACTTGCAATGGGATTTCTACTTATTCACCACCTACTATTAACGCATTATACTTTGTGTATAAAATTTTTATCGTTACTATGTATTCTACTATTTTTAAATTGTAACGTATTAACGATTATAATGATCAGACCTGACTACTGTACTTTTGGTAAACAATATGGACCGTATCGCTGACAACTACGGACGATTTCTTTCTGTACGACCAGAGGTTGGACTGTTGACATCAACAGCACGGACATTTATACAAGAAGGAATTACGACTGAGTATGCGACCCAAGTTGTAGGTACAACTCTAGACAATGGTCGTTTGTACGCACAGTATTTAAAAAAGTTCACGAGTTCTATACGATCATGATCAAGAACGAACAAAACCATCCGTTGTTACAAGTTGGGTTGGCGAAGTGCAGCAGACAAGGTCAATACTACAAAGCCACAATGACCTAATCGATGCAGAAGCACCAGACTGGCATGATATAGATGATAGCTTAAGAGTAGATCGAAACGAATTTGTAAGCAATACTGACTTTGTTGGACATGGACATAAGAGTAACGAGTCAGTTGAAAAGACTTCTGTTGACCCAGATATTAAAATTGTATCAATTGTAAGCTCTTTATCTGCAAAGCCAATTTCAGTCAATATCTTGGGTCGAAGTGGGCAGTTGGAGGAGAATCCACGTAAGTTAGCAGCTCAGAAGGTTCTTCCGATCGGAGACTTGCCCACATACACGATTAAGAATCAGTTCGAACCAAGCGGTTGGCACCCAAGCAATGAAGAAACCGCTTTATTACATGAAAATGCGTCAATTTCTTCGCAACCTAAAACTAATTTTAGTGATGTATTTGAACGATCTCCCAAGCTGTACTATCAACATTTGAAAAACAATGGAAACAATGCAGAAATAATAGCTCAGGACTCCCTTTTGATTCACGAATTACCAAAGCGAGTTCTGTCAACGGTGACATATTATGGCTTTGCTGATTTTACAACTATAGTCGGTGACAGTGTTATAGTGTTTTCGCCAAGCACAGCACAACAAAGTGCAAATTTAGGTCATGTTACTTCAATCAAAGGAGAAGCCACTTTAGGAGCTCATACAGGGGCGTACATCAGTACAGTTAATAATGATATGGATATATTAAGTCCCACCACTTTAAATAGTTTAACCAAATTCTCAGAAACACATATTAATATAGCACAAGTAATAGCCGCGACTGACGACAAACCCATCCAAAGTACGGCTTTAGTTGAAAATTTCACTATTTCAAACAAAGAGGCAGATTCTCATCAAGATTTTGTACAGCTATACGCGTCCGAGAATGTCCTAACTCCAACTGATATTCCCAGTAGCAGCAGTAGTCAAACATCAGTAATAAACGAAAGCAATAAACAAACAGATGCAAAAGTTATGTACTCACTGCCCACAAACCAGGAAATATTGGACATTTATGCATCACTGGCTAAAATGCAAGAACAGAACTCAAACAAAGATGACAACGCCAATAAACTAATAACCGATTCGCAATCGATGACTTCAGAAACGATTTCACAGCCGGTCCTTGGAGGTGCTACTACCATTTTTTTTGAAGACGATCCATTTGCAAATTTTCTAGAATCAACACAGACAGTTGCCGACACAGCATCAATAGCACAAACTTCGAATTTGCAAAATTTAAAAACCACTACTACAATGCTATTGGATACTCCTTATCTATATGTGACAGATGAAATAGAAAGTGCAACCGAAGATAGTCTCACTACGACAACATCTGAAATTGAATCAGATACAACATCAGTCGATATCTCAAACGACACCGAGTCTACGACAACATCTCATTTTGAAGTAGGGGGGGACACTCAAACCGTGAAAGAAACACATTTCACTGAAGAAGATTTTTCCGAGTTGTCTTTCAATAACAATATTAATTGCTCTCAAACCTCTCAGGTATTTTTAACACAAATACCTAAAACAATAACTATCTTTAAAACGCTCACCATAACAAACAGTCATGAAATACGTTCTACAATTGAAGCAACTCCACTTGCCACATACGATATTATAGAAACAACAAGACATTATTGCTTAGAGGCCTCTTCAACTAAAACAATTTCAGAAAACAATTCCCCACAAATCGAAAAGCCATTATCTGTTCATGATAGTAAAGACAATAGTAACAGATTTGAAAATCCTTTGCCAACAGAAATATCTAATATAATAGAAACAACAACAGATATTCATTTAGACGAAAACGATGAAACCACAGTCACAAATGACCATGACTCGGAAAATGATTACGCTGATGACTACGAGGACTCTGAGCATGTAACTTTATCTTCGACTGAAAGCGATGAAAATGAAGATTCAGATTTAAATGATGACGACTCAGACGAGGAAATCGAACTAATATACAAAACATTTTATACAACATATACGTATTTAACAACATTTTTCCAAGGGGGAGGCTACAACTGTTTCTAGTCATACCGAGGTTGTAACAAATGTCGTTACAACAACCGTCACCGGAGTCAATGAAAAGATAACAGCCTCAACCATTTCTAAAATCGAATCTGAAAATGAAATAAAACCAACTTCGACTCAACATGAACAACAGAAAAACACTATTTCGAAGTATACGGTGCCGAATGATGTTGAGAAATTTGTTCGAGCTGAAACAAGCAGTGATCTCTCTAGCTCCAATGTTGAAAACATGTTTCAAAATACTGCTTATCTTGACGACTCTAAGTATACAACTCAAACTTATTTTACAACATACACCTACTATACGACAATATTTGCTGAAGGCGAAACGGAAATAATGTCTAGAACCGAGGTTTTAACAAACATTGTAACTACTGATTACATACAAAGTCTATCAACAAATTCTAAACTTCAGAAGATCGAAAGTACATCAGTTTTAAACGAAAATAAGACATCCGTAGTAAATGAAGCAATAAATACAGCAATGGCTAAAAAATATGAAACCAATAATAATACAATTGATGATGTGGTTTTAAAATTGGGTGAGCAAAGATCCAACAATGGCATACAACAAGCTTCGACAGATGATCAAGCTGTTACGCTGATTACGGATGTGAAATCAAGCAGCTCGGATGGAGAGCATCAATTGTTAAATAAAAACAACGAGTCAGTCGATGACCAAGTTAGCTCCGAAAGCAATACTGATGAGATCATTCCTTCGGCGACCTTATTACTCCAAACAAGCTTTACAACATTCACTTATTATACAACAATGTATATTGGAGATAGAACAAACATTGTAAGTCGTTTAGAAACCATTACAAACGTAGCAACAGAGACATTAAGCCCAACAAAGTCGACTAATTTAGAAGAGACAACGTTACCAATAACATACTTTACCACTTTTACATACTGGACCAAGTTGGCGAAAAATGGAGAAATATCTACAGTCAGTCGCGAAGAAACTATATCAAATATTGTATTGCCAACTAAAGCTCTACATGTTGAAGATCCAGAAAAACCCTCAATAGTGACACACCCAAGCCCAACTAAGGAAATAGCAGAGGTCGCAGAGGTAGAACATGTAGTTTCTACCATTAGAGATAGTACAAAAGAAGCTGAAAACGGACTTTTCAAATTCTATTGTTACCACTGCGCCAATTAATATTTCAGCTAGCGTTTTTGATCCAACAACATTCTATACAACTTTTACTTACTACACAACGTCATATGATGATGCCGGTAAAACTATTCTTAATTCTCATCTTGAAACCATTACAAATGTTGTAACACCATCAATGTCTGTTTCAACAAACAAACATGAAGCCGAGACTAACAGCGTTTATCTGGATGAAAAATCGTTAAATAATCAGCAGAACCTAATTTTATATGATAATAAAAAAATAATAGATGCCGATGGCGTGAGTACATTGTATTTTATAACAGAAATCAGTCCGACTATTGGGGAAGATGGCATTGCTACTGAAGCCACAAGTAGCACATCTAGTTTGTATATTGATGACGCTAAAAAAACACTTCAAACGAATAGTGTCATTGCCACAGATGCCAGCGATAGTAGTACGCGACAATATCGCACTGGTCTAGTGCGATTAATACAAGGTACACGCATCGGAAACAGAACAACAACACTTTATCAATCTAAAGTAATTGGGACTGTAATTGATAATAGATACGCTCAAATTATAGAGAGTACATCCAGTTTTTTGTATGAAAAATCGAATGCTCTTGAAACGCAGATTAATGCTATTGAACCCACAAGTATGGTCAGTACCTTTGTAACATCTACTGCCCAACATTCAGATATACTATTTACACAGGCACCCGCTGTACAAAGTAGTATAAATGATTCCGAAAACGTTGATGAAGTAACAACTGAGAATCAAAAAATCGACGATTATGATTCCGATCTTCCAGTAAATAGTAAGAAACGTACATTTGCACCGGTAATCCGACCTTTTGCATCACGCAACAGGCCCACATTCGCGCCTAAGCAGAAAACTGTTACACCAAGCAGTGCTACTATTATTACTAGATCCGATATCACACCAACAATAACCGCCACACCAGCTTTAAAAACAGGTGTTGGTCAGTATGGCTCATCCAGACGTAATAACATATCGAATACGCCATTAAATCCCAGTGAAGTATCATCTTCTCGAAGGTTTGGACGGCCGATAAAAACTTCAAGTAATTTAAATGCTGCTGGTCCACAATCGACTGCTGGTTTTGCACCCTCACGAAGTCGATTTTCATCTTCACGGATATCATCTTCTCAAATTGGATCCAAACGACAGACTGTTCCATTTCGCCCATCTTCTAGCATAAATTTCCGAACCGGCTTTTCCAGCTTCAATTTGGGTAGCTCAAGACAACGCATTAAGCCCACTTCTATTGGAGGCATAATTGCAACTTCTAGTACAGTTAACCAATTAAATGATACTTCTGTGGAGAACGTTGCAGAGGAAGATGTTTTAAATAACGAAGAAGAATCCACCACGGAAAACTCTAGGCGAAATCAAAATCCACTTTTACGCTTTAGAACTTTAAATCGACCCTCGGGTTTTACACCAGCGCAAAAGAAACAGTAATAGCAACATAACACCTAAGCGAAATCCATTGACCGCGCGAGCTAAGTCAACTACCACAACAACAACTACTTCCACCACAACCACAAGACCACGAACTTTTCAGCGTCCAACATCATTGAATCTGCAACCTCGTCCCAGGCAACAGAGCAGCTTGTTTCCACCACGGGGACTTTTCCAAAATCAGAAAACTCAAAGTCTAGACACATATAATAATGGTACCGAAAAAACTATCGAAGATAGTTCAGATGACTCGGAAAACGATTCCGATAACGATTCGGAATATGATGACGAAGAGGAGGAAGATGACGACGAATCAAACCGTCGCAGACGTTCAAATAATAAATCCATAAAATCACAATTCTTATCCAAGTCCCACACACATCGTCGGTTTCGTCGACAAGCGGATTCTTTGCAGTCAACGAGAAGTCGATTTCGATTTCGAAGGCCAAAAATAGCTGCTCCAGCTGCGAATGAATCGTCAAAGTTAAATGAAGATGCTGATGTAGAAACGACATCTACAAGTCCAGCCGTGCGATCAGGAAGGAGTGGATCTCGTTTTGGGGCGCGGCAACAAGCCGTTCACTATACCAGCACTTCTTCGACAGTTGCAACGACTCCAAACCAAAGAAAGATTCGTCCAACCAGACCTACGACTGTACGTACTCAATTTACACTTCGGGAAAAGGATACTACAGCCCCACAAAAGGGCTTAGCACGACCTAATGGGGCATCAAATTTTCGTCGATTACCATCAAGTGGTGCAACCTCATCAACACTAAGACGCCCAACGACACCAAGCACGACCAACCGGCGTTTGAAGAGTTATAACACCAATAACAAGAATGCCGACACCCTTTCAAGAAATTCAGGATCATCGCGCTCTCGGAATGGAAATTTAAGTGGAACCAGTCGGGGCCGTGGGACAGTGCGTGGTCGCACCCGCAATAATGACAATAACGACCAAATATCTTCTGAATTAGGTAGCGTGTCAATAAGAATTACTCATGTTACGCCGGTAGAAGTTACCATACCAGTTGTCAATGGCCAATTGACTGAATATAAAAATATTGTTACAGGAAAAACTAGTACTGAAATTGTTGCACCAAATCAGTATACTAGCACAGTAGGGGCTAACGGTCAAAAATCGCTTATACTAACGCGAGAAGATACTAGTGTTAATTTTGCTGGTGCTACTGAGATAACCAAATATGTGCTACACGATTCAGTTACAACAACCGTAACGTTTACCCCAACCACAATAAGAGGTCGGAAGACATCATTCTCACATATTTTGCCATCAACGGTCTACTCGGTCGAAAACATTGTGTCTACTAAAGAGCAACAAATATCTGCAAACGCGCCACTTGCAAATATTTTGCTTTCTCAACTGCTCTTAGGCAACATCGGCTTACCAACAAATCCGCTACTTGGTGCTCTTGGAGGGCAAACTGGAGTCGGGCAAACTCAACCGTCACAAATAGCAGGCCCAATCATACCTATACAAGTAACGCCTGTTACCGAATATCGCACACATACATCCACTTATGTCACAACCATATTTGATGGAAAGTCGACAGTGGTACCTGTTACATTTCAAGGAAAAAAATCGTAACCACTGTATACGATACTACTGCGCAAACAATCACAGCAACAGAATTTATTACCGATACAATTGTCACAACACCAACGCAACAACAACAACAGCAAGTTTTGCAGCCTTCAGTAGGACAAGTTGCGCAAGTTAATAGCCTCCTGTTACAGCATCTTTTGTTGCAACAGCAGCCCTTCTTCGATCAACAACAATCACAGTCTATTACACACACCTCGTCACCTCAAATTTACCTAACAGAGAACTTGCAAGATTTGGATGCTCACAATGGAAATACTAACAATGTACTCGAAGAGTCGCATGAAGTTCTTGATGATTATGTTCAGTTGGTACCGATTGTTGAGGAAACGCAAACTCATAAAAGCGGTCGCAAGAAATCAAGAAAATCAGGAAAAACACAAAAGAAGAACAAACATGGACTGAATAACAATGCGGCGTCGATTGATGACGATGCTAGCGTTGTAACACTTTATGTTTCCGGACGTCGGCCGGGCGAATTTAGTACTATATTGTCCACTGTACAAGGATCATATGATCATGCGGCTTCTCTTCATAAACGTCAGGCAATTGAAGAGCAAATTAAACAAACTGTGACAATAGGTACCGAAAACGATTATTATGTTTCTGATGGCAGTGAAAATATTCCCGAATACTTATTACCCGATTTAAATCTTAAAGGATCACATTTTTCAGCAATTCGTGAAAATGTAAATCAAATCAACGCGATGTCTCAACTCGAACAAAATGATGTTGATATATATGAACAAGGTCTTACAACATCATTGGAGAGTTTAGTAGGGGATGTAAGTCTGTGGTATGCACAGTCCTCAAAACAACAAGTCTTAGATTATTCGAAAACAGATTTTGACACAAAGCGACTACAACAGACAGCACCTCAAACTATTAAAGCTGCTCATTTTTTAGTATAAGTGACCTCACTGAGTTGTCCCCACTGCAGTCGAAGGTCACCATCCAAACCGAAGTTCAACCCTCCCAATCCCAAAAAATGAAACCAAAGCAAATGGCGCAATTTAAATATCCAATCAAATTACTCACAAATTTGGGAAGTATCTTATCAACAACAGCAATCAACAAATTGGAATCAAAAATGAGAGGTGAACGTATGAAACGCAGTAAGATCATTCAATCTGAAAATATTGGACAACAAATAAATTTGAAGTATGATGAAACTGTAACAAATAAATTTAAAAAACTTGTACTCGTTCGAAAAAGACCGCTTAATGTCGCACCCTTCGCCACGAATGTATCTAGCTGTCAACTAGTCAAAATATCAATAACCAACCAAGCTAATAGACCACGTCAAACGAAAAAACGAAACCGTATTGTTATAATCAAGCATAAAGTGCTTTTAAATAAATCAATTAAAACTCCAAGCACAACAAGTATAGAATCGACAGAGCACGCTCAAGTTAATATTGATGCAAACGTAGTGAATGAACATACAACGCCTACTTTACCCTTACCCTTACCTAAAAAACGTAAAATATGCACTGGTTCAAATTCTTGCAAACGGCTTCGAACCGGTAACCGCAAGCAGCGAAAACAAAAAAAACTGAGTCTTTCCAATCCAGTCAAGAGCCGATGCTTTCAGTTGTAACACAAAAACAAACAAAAACTGAGACATACTATGAGACACAGGAGATAAGTTCGAGCACAAGTGAACTTCAAACGCGTACTTACACTTATATCGTTGACCGGGTTCATGACAATCAACATGAAATTCAGTCGACTTCTACATTTACGCGGTTGATTCACAAAACTCTACCTCTGATCGTGACAGTCACTAACTCTTTGACCACCACTATAACTAAAACCACATTCAAAACTATAATAGCCACTCGGGAAATGAGTAGGGAAAACTTCTAAACAAAGTTATTAATAATCTTTACGTATTACAAGACTAAAATAGGTCAGTGTAATATACATACTTAAAAGCTCAAATTTATATAATTAGATAATCCTTGCTAAAATACAATCATACAACACGAAACTTCTTAATGAGGTTATCATTTGTATTACAATAAAACGATATATTATTGCGCAGTAAAAACAAAATAATGAACGGAAAGTCCCACTTTAAATTTATAAAAAATGTACACAGAAAAAATAATTATAACATACGTTTAACAAAAATTGTAAATTTTCTTTTATATATTTAAACGAAACATTGATTTACTTCTAAAAAAATTATGTTCTAAAATATTCTTACTTTACTCGGTATAATAAATGTTAAATAACTATAATTGTGAATAAAAAAATAATAATAATAATAATAATAAAACAATGTGCTAAATATGAGGCCAGTGTTAAGTGGTTCGAAGAAAGCTATCAAAATTTAGGGACAATGTGATTGGTCGACACGATTTCTGCTAAAAGCAACGACAGACATGAAGATCAAGATGTCTTTTAAAACAGTGGTAAGTTTTCTACACATAGCTTAATTTTGCTTTAAAAAAATAACAAATATGAATCTATTTTTTAATGATAATGATAGCATGCTTGAGGTCCATAATAAATAAAAATTAAAATAATTTATTTCTTCAATTTATTTTTGGATGTTCTGCCAACACAGTTCGACGATAGTTGCATTTGCATTAGTGTGCTGCTCGGTACTTTGAACTAAAAGTTTGGTTGTTGTTTTTCATAGGAAGCAAAACCAGTATAGTAGTATAGCAATGTACAGCTGCATAGCACCAAAAAAATTTTTAAAATTTGAATTGATACATTGAGAAAACTAAAAATGATATGGTTATGTTTTATTCATGATTTTATAAGTGGAAATGGCTAATTTATTACAATTCAACATATCTTATATCAACGTATAACGATTTTTCGAATGTTAAGACTTTAAAGCTAGTTTAACAGCTGGTCAATAAAATAGTACCATAACTTTAACAATAATCCACATTTGGTTACACTCCAAAATAAGAGAAAAGTCGCTAGCAACATTCATAATCACACATTAGCAGTTCAAAAGCCCATTTTCCAAATTATTGATTTACTTTTCAAATAAATTATAAAATTTTTATAATTCTCAAACAGTTTAAGCATATCAATGTAAGAGTTTCGGCGCGATCGGTTTTCTTTGTCTAACTTGTGTTGAGAGGCCACATCTGGTTCGTGTGGTACATCCACATTATATTTCAAGTTAATTTTGCATGTCCCTTTTTGACGTCTTACAACCGATCAATCAGAAACTATAGTGTTAAGCTTAAACTGTTTGAGAATTATAAGATTATAAGAATTAATTTGAAAAGTAAATTACTAATTTCGAAAATGGGCGCCTACCTCTATATATTAAATAGTCTTTTTTTAACGTTAATTGACATTTTGTGAAAATTTGGAAGGGGATCTTATTTATACATGCCACACACACATAGTGTGAAACAGTTTGTCGGAAAGTTTGTAACGCATTAAAGGAGACATCTTGGACCCTATAAATTTTTGTATACTTGATCAGCTTGACCATATGAGTCGATCTAGCTATGTCCGTCTGCTTTTTGCTGCTCGATTTATTTACTCAGTTTTAAAGATATTGAACTGAAATTTTAAACTTAATCTTTTCTACTTTGTATGTTAAAATCAATGTGTCAGTCTCACTTATAGGTAGAACCCCAATACAACATATTATCCAGTTCTTATTCGAAAGAAAGTTGTTTATAAAGATATTGCCTTCAAATGGGGTACAAATGCTTCTTATATCAAGCTAGATATCATGGGTTTACAGATGGTGTCTAGAAATGCATATAAATTTTGAATGATAACAACATCAGGTGATAGTACCGGAGGTTGCACTAGGTAGCGATCGTTCCAGACGGCCAAGGACATCGTAATCCCTGCCTTGCACTTGGGATCAATATGTTGGTTGAATCAGAATTGGCCCCTTATTCCAAGAGTATCGGCACTAAGGAAAACACTATGCATCAGAATATCAAAGTAGTCCCTTCTATTTCTTGATTCTTCAACAAAATCAAGGTTTCCAAAACCGTAGGGTGGTCTTTCAGGCCCTAGAATAATGTTAGTGTCATTGAGCTTACATGCGTTGCTAATTTTTTTTACACAATTTGGTATCATTCAATCATTCAAAATTTATATGCATTTCTAGACACTACCATCTGTAAACCCATGATATCTAGCCAGGATTAGCTAAAATATGAATTATTAAAGGAATTGACCAAAAACAAAGCCTAGAATCCCAAAAAAATGGTGGATTTTATGCCAAATAGAGTGAAACCTGATCAAAATTATATAGGCTATCATACTAAACCATAAAAACCACTTTATATATTAAAATTAAAGTTTTTTTAAAGGCTGAAGTCAATGCATCAAATAAGCTGTGACATAAATTTTGGCACTATTTTTGGTTTGCCAAGGATAACTTGGTCAAATCTAATTTTAATAAAACAAATAAAGACTCCTGGGTTAACTAGAAAAATGTATCTAAAAAATGGCGTTTCCCGATATTTTCTATATTGCGTTGTTTTAAAGATAGAAAAAGTGCATCATTTAAGCTGAGAGCCACTGTACATACTTATATATTGCAGATCCAAACATACGTCCTTATTTTCCAGTGTTGCGCCTAAAATTCTTTTTTTTATACCCGCCACACATAGTGTTGAGGGTATTATCATTTTGTCAGAAAGATTGTAACGCATTAAAGGAGACGTCGTAGACCCTAAAAAGTATATATTAGACAACTGCATGAATGCATTCAAAAGGGCAAATGAATGATTCATTCTAAAAGTTGTACATATTTTTACTGCACATATAAAATACAGTGCAAGTGAATGGTGCTAATATTGCCTGTATTGACAGATAGTGTTCTCACTCACTCTGATGTTGACCAACATATGATGAGTACAATAAATTTGGGTGCAGCTGATTCACTGTACAATGTTTTGGTGTGCAGTTTACTTACTGTACAGATATAAATTTTTAAATATTTATTAGACTTCATGACTGGACCGATTTAAAAAATTCTTTCACCGTTGGCAAGCTACACTATTCCCGAGAGACATAGGCTATGTTTCATATTACATATAATGAAATGGACCAAGAATTTAGCGTTTTGTTAAAATGGGATACCAGGCGAACATAAAATGAAAATCAACACAAAATTCAATTTAAAATAAAGATTGTGAAATTATCAAGGTAGGCAACTATTGAACTCATCTGAACAGTTATATAATAACACACACAAACTGTTCTCATAATTACGCTTGGTGTACAGCGTGTCAAAAGAGGACAAATATAGCATTCACTTAAAAAGTTTGCAACATCTTACTGTACTCATTCTTTGAGAGAATAGTAAAAATGTTGTGCTATCTTCTTCTGGCTTAAGAAATATACTGCACAGATAACAATGAGTGCAGTAGTTTTGAGAACACTACACTACTGTACAGATCTGCTGAGCTAGAAATGAGTACATTCATGCAGGCCTCTAGTATATATATTCTTGATCAGCACGACGAGACGAGTCGATCTAGCCATGTCCGTCTGTCTGTCCGTCTGTCTGACCGTCTGTATTTATGCGATTCATTCGCTTAGTTTTGAAGATATTGACCTGAAACTCGGAACTTAAGCTTTTATCAGTCCTAAGCAGTTCAAGTGTTAAAATCAGTGCCACACCCATTTTTAGGCATAGCGTCCATACAAACTTAACGTTTTTTTCAAATTTTTTGTATGAAAATAGCAATTATTTATGAATGTAGTCACTCCAAGTTGGGTAAAAAAATTCTAATGTCATCCAATGTCAAATCTAAGCTGTTTTTAGCAATAGCCCCCATACAAACTTACCGCCCATTTTACGAATTTTTGTAAAAAAAAATAGGAATTAATTATGGAACTATTCACTCAAGTTTGGGTAAAAACACTTCTAATGACATCCAATATCAAAACCAAGGTGCCACGACCATTTTTAGCTAAAGCCCCCATACAAACTTTTCGATTATTTTCGAACATTTGTATGAAAAAGTATATAATCCGCTGATGATCACACATAAAGAATTCAAAGATTCATGTTACGGGTATTTAAGTTTCGGTTCCACCGAAGTTAACGTTTTTTCTTGTTTTTTTTTTATTACCGCTATCAAGCCTGCTCATTAGAAGACAGAAAGGTTGCTAGAAAAACAAATATTTTTCTATATATGTATACATATATTTTTTTTTGTAAATATTGAACTAAATAAAAAAATAACCATTAAAAATGTAAAGAAAAACGATCAAACAGAAACAAACAGAAATTTTATTTTGTTTTATACTAAATCGTCAACGACGAAACAATTTTTGGAAAGTTTGGAAAGCCCTTTGCCAGAAGACTTAAACAGCTGAAAAAAAATAGTAGAAATAAGTAGATAAAGTGCGTTTATACGAGAGAGATAATTGCAATTATCAACAACTTAAAATAAACGAAACTAATAATAATTGAGAATCTCTTGAAAATTAAATATGATTACCAACAGTTATATATCTCGTGGGTAATTTACGATTTACATCACCTGACAACTATTTTTGTATGAATATTTTTTGAAACACACGTACAATGATGAGAATATATTTATACTTAAATTATCTTATAATTTTAATCAAATTAAAAATTTGTTTTAAATGACAACGAGAACAAATAAATAATGAGTTCTAAATTAAGTGCATAGTAAATGCTTTGAAAATTACTTAGCCTATGCTGTTTTAAATACTTCGGATAAACCGGAGCAACACCTTTTGTTGAATTCATTTTAAAATTCCTTTTTTTCCTGAATAGTTTATCTTTCTTGGAATTCTTGGAATTTACTGAGACCTGTCGCAGCAATGTCGAACCAAAGTATATCAAGCACAAACAATCCGTCAAAGCATATATGATAATTCATTAGTGTTGGTAGTTACTTTGAAAGTATAAATAATTTTTATTTGAATACTTATAAAAGTAAATGAGACTTTCAGCCAATAAATTATGTTTCAATAAATAAAATTTTTAAGTTAAAATACAATTAAATACTTATTCTAAATTAATACATAATCACACTTTGTTTTAATTTTAAAAATAACATCTACAGTCTGAATTATCAATTGTATCAATATCAATTATTAATTGTATATATATGTACGTTTAATTGTATTTTGTTTTAAATATTAACTAACTGCTTAATTCTTTAAGATACAAATATTTTTACGCAAAAATTAAATAAAACGAAAAATTTGTATATTTTCTTTATTGTTCGTCTTTTTTTTCTTTTGAATACTTAAAAATAATAAAGTTAAGTAATTTTAGTTACATACGGTTAAGTCATCAAAATTGAAATCAGATGTAAAAAAATACAATAACTAAAATTAAAACATTTTTTACAAAAGTGAATCTTGTAATAAACGATCGAAATATTAACCCAAATCTATTTGTATTTTTATTTGGAATTAAAATGGCAAAAGTATTATATAGACTTTTCCCTTATGCAAAACATTTCACTAATATTTTTCTTAACAAAAATGTGTGTAAATAAATTTCTATTTGCTCAGCATTCATACCTTGATATTTCATTAAAGGTTACGGTTTTAATTACCGTTTTAAGCATGGGTATTATTAAATCAATCAATAATTCAACCATTCGAAAATATCTTTTTCGCTTAGCGCATTTTGATGTTTTAATAATCAAGGCAAAATAATCGAAGTAAAATTTAAATAAAATTAAAAAATATATCCTATCTAAATTACGGCTCAAATCCTTTTCCAAAACTATAACTTTTGTAGCTCTGTAAATAATGTACAATGACAATTGGAAATAGTTTAACATGTGAAATCAGATGATACTAATATAGATTTTTTTATAAATACGGAGCTTCTGTTATTTCAACTCATCATTAGAATTTGCTAAAAATGGATCGATGACAGTATTTAATTTGCATAGAAGAGATACAAAACTTAGAGATGAAAACATTGATGGACACGGAAAATGGACAAGCTTAAGAGAAACGTCAAGTCTTGTCTCAACTTTAATTAAAATTCCTGGAAGCAGGCCAGGAACAGAAAGATGGTTGAATTCAAACGGTTCTAATGAAGTACAAGGCATTTTTGAATTAGATGAACAAGCCAACCTAGTAAACGGTGCTAACTTTGATGAGGCTAGGTATAACCTCGCAACTCGTATAATGTCCAATGGTGTTGAAGTGATAATTGCTAGTGAAAAGATGGCTAAAATTACTGGCAACGATAACATTACGTCACCAAATGTACAATCTGTGAAATCTAAGTCAAATGGCATTGCGAACCCTCAAGGTTTTAAGCCCATGACATTAGCGCCGAGCACTCTAAAAAACCAAATGTCTTT
This sequence comes from Leucophenga varia, assembly GCA_018903435.1. NCBI lineage: Eukaryota > Metazoa > Arthropoda > Insecta > Diptera > Drosophilidae > Leucophenga > Leucophenga varia. The sequence goes on along the minus strand of JAEIFJ010001288.1, from coordinate 77,582 downwards.
AGCAATGCCTCCTACTCCGCAGGTAATTATTTATTAATTAATGCTTGGATAATTCAATACTTTGTTTATTTAACAATATTAGGAAAACTTATTGTTTCCTATAAACTCGAATCAGTTTATAACGAAAACATGCTTAACAACTTACACATACCGTACAACATACTTGGAAAATGATCGGACAACAGTGGAAAGTCGGGAAAAAATTATTTCAAATATAGCAACTGAAGAAAGAAACAATTTTAAAAGGAGCACAGGTTCAGCAATGGCTGTCACCTTAGCAAGGGTAAGGAAGATGTTATTAATAAATCGTAGATGTTTACTTCTGCTAAAATGAATTGTCTACAATAAATATGCTTTATTTTTTATGTTTTATTTTTATTATACCTGTTACACTAGTGTAAACAGGTATATTCAGTTTGTCGGAAAGTTTGTAACGCATTAAAGGAGGCATCGGAGACCCCATAAAGTATATATATTTTTGATCAGCTCGATGAGACGAATCGATTTAGCCATGTCCGTCTGTCTGTCTTTCTGTTTGTTGCTGCGCGATTTATTCGTTTAGTTTTAAAGATATTAAGCTGAAATTTTAAACTTAAGCTTTTCTAGGTCCTGTGTACTTTCTATGTTAAAATCAATGTGCCACGCCCACTTTTAGGTATTGCTCCCATTCAAATGTACAACACTTTGTCAAGTTCTTATAAGAAAAAAATGTATTAATAAAGCGAATGGCTTCCAATGTGGTACAAATGCTTCTTATATCATGCCAAATCTTCAGTTTAAAATTGGTTCAAATCGCACCGCGAATTTCTAAATTTTTAAGAATATTTTTAATTTGTTTACTATTTTAAAATAAAATTTAATACAAATGCTGCACACGAAGGTTTATCAACGTCAAATGATGTGTAACAGGTATATGTATAGTATAAGCTTCGGTCCAACCGAAGTTAACTTTTTTTTTGTTTTTATATTATGTAAATTTTACTATAATTTTAATCCGAATGCAGACTGTGTGAATAACCCCTCACTCACCCCTCTTGCGAAAAAAAGTAAAATTTTGTGTGCTTCGGCTTAATCGAAGATAAAGTTAATTAATTAATTAATTCTTTTTCTTTTATAAAATTTTCACTTAGACACCAGAGTTGGTAGTAGGTATTTTCCCAACGACATTTCATTATTACAATACAGTACACCAGCATATGGTACCAACAGTGCTTACATCAAGCTATATAGTTGTTAATACTGTAACTGCTCCGGATGACTATATAGCTTTTCTTCAGCCTTCAGAGGAAGCAACTGCCACGCTGGATTCCAATACCTACTACTCAAGGATTGTGCTTACTAAAACAGTTCATAGTGGCAACATTGCGGAAATTGTAACCACAGAGAATATTTTAACTCAGGTTATAGTCACGGAGTCATTTCCACCTCGAAGCACTTCCATTTTAAAGTCTTTCTATGCATTTGATACGGACGAAACAATGAGTGTCCAACCGACAAAGTTAATATCAAACCAACCAGATGACAAAGCTTCAGAAAATTCGGATATCGTTACATATTTGCATACGTATACAGCTCAAAACGGCAATGAATTTATAGAAAGCATAATAAAAACTTTACCAACTAGACATATGCCGTCTCAAGGAGTCTCGGACTTTAATGATCTACACATTTATGCTACAAAAACTTTCCTCACTACGTTTACTTATTACACAACGAGTCCTTTGAAAGTTGGTACACCTACTAGTCCACAGCATACAACAATTCATCCCAATGGAAACATTTTTCACACGCGCGTGATTGAAAACATAGTCACTGATACAGTTCCTCCTTCTTTACTCAGATCAGAGCTTATATCTAAAATGCACAGCCAATTGCAACAAAAGAAACAAGGAAAGAACCAACGGAGGGTAATTGTCACTGTTGCGACTCTAATTGGTGGACAAACATTGGAGATAACTGCTGTGAACATGATAAAACCTACTACAATTGCAGCGATGGCGACGAAAAGCACTACAATTAAAGGTTCAATTCCATCTTTGAATGAAAAAATAAATTTAAGCTCTCTTTTAAAATCACAAGATTTATTACAAATAGTCTCAGCAGCGACTGATTCCATCATAAATGATAAAACATCATCACCTACTGAATCATTAGACGATGCAACAATTGCAGTGACTGATGAAAATTACTCCGTTTACAACCATTTAGGTTCTAATATGAATAAGAATGATACTGACTATGATTATATAAGCTCAGATGGCACTGAAAATAATCCCATTTATGCAGTTCCTCTAAACTCAGTATTGGAGATTCGTAATAACACTAAAATCCATGGTTCTATACCAAATAATACAGTTGTGCCTCCATTATCGACAACAGTCAATCAGATATTTGGGTCTTTCAACTTGCAGCGTTTACGACCAATGTTCAGTGCTGTAGCCGATTTATTGCAAACAAATTTAAATGTTAATCGTCCACCTCATATTCAGTCGAAATCACCGATAACCCATAGTCACCACCAAGAATCATATGGACCTCAATCACATTCAAACGCTAGTACTACGGAGGAAGGCAAAATTGTGCTGAAAAAATATTTCACTGTACAGTTTCACAGAAAGTCCGATTTATATTCCATTTATGAATAACCGTTACAAATCAGTAGCATTATCCGAATATGCAAACAAATTCCCGAGCAATGAAGCAAAGTTGACATCGTCTCTTCATATATCGCCGCCATTGACAGAAGATGAATTAATTAGCAGCGATGATAATTGGTTGCAGGAATCAGCACATAAAACTGGTAATTTGTTGGCGTCCAATAGACTTGTGGCTAGCAACGTATTGACCGATAAGAAAGCTGCTATGCTCACCAACGGAATATCGATCCGACCTGGCGAAGTTATTACAACCAATTCAGATGTCATCATTGGGAGGCCAAATGGCATCCAGGTTCCAAGCATTCCGATGCAGCCCCCTTTATTAGATGATGCATTTAAACTCAATCGAAGCACAAAGAACCAAAATCAAGTTTCGAGTAACATTTACAAACACATGTATACAGCACAACATCCTTTCCGAAAGAAATCAGTGCCAACAAGTGAATCTGCGCAACCTAATGTCATACCATTTTTAGAGCTACCACCAACCCCATCAATTCAGCGGGAAATAACTCGGCATCCAGTTACTGACAACTATGACAATATATTGCGACCTCCTCCCCCAGTCCAACGCCGACCATTGTCAACAAAACAGATTTATAATTTCAACAACAACATTGTTGAAATTAAGCGTGCTCCTGCGGTGTTTAGCACAAGTATTATGTCATCAATAAAATCAACGACTAGTGGCGGATACCAGTGGACGAATAATGTACAACTTGACCAGAAGAGACATGTATCACATAACTTTAATAAAGATGTACTGACTAACAGCAAAAATGCAACCAGTTTGAATTATGACGAAAAGAACACCACTCCTTTTTCCTATGCAGCCCACCAAAGTGTTAATTTAAAAACCAACGTTCTTAGTCACAATGTTGCAATGAACGTACCACCACTAACGTTTAAAAAGGATTCTGAAGACTATCCACATGCACCTGCCACTATTCACGGGCAAAGAACAACCTATGGTAACAACATAATTCCTCAATCAATTTCCCAAGTAACTATTCCACTTAATGAATATGAAGTGCAGGTCAGGCTGACGCCTCTAAATAATCTTAGCCCGATTGTTGCATCGTCATTATCTCCTAAAGATGCACACAGCTCAGCTCTCCACAATGTACCAACAACACATAAACAACTTCCACAGAATCAGCATTTACAAATTCCTCGTCAGGAAACCAAAATCTACAACAATCGTAAATATACAGCAGCCCAAACCGCTATAGGTTCATTCAACATGCCACTAAATAAATTAATTCGCATACCGCCAGAAGACGGTTCAATCAAATTTACTTCTAACTTTGATACTGAAAAAACTGTTAGCAACACTAGCAGTTATTTAAAGTTGACTAGCATCAACCCCACAATAAAGTGGTCATCAACGGCACCTTTTGAAAACAAAATTCCATATACAAATTTTGAGTCACAACCTTATTCCAATAACCTCTCAACTTCAAATTCATATAATATTCAATCAGCTCCCGATTATCAGTGGGACGTAGTACTAACAGATGAAGATTCCATTGAGGAAAATCACGATCAAAAAACATCAGATACTATGCACAACTTATATTCTTCAAATTCGCCAACATTATTTATCAACAAAAGTCAAACTACTGTGGAATCTATAGAAAGTAATAATAAAATCCGGCTTAATAAAGATCAGACAGAGTTGAGTTCTGAACCGGCAAAATGGACATCAACAAGTCATGAATCGAAAAATGTTTCACTTCCAACTAAAAAAGTCATGATGAACACTCATACAGTGGAAAATAAAACAAATTCGATAAATTATAATCTACCAGTATATCCATTTAAAGGATCAGCTTTCGTAGCCAATAGAAATAATATTAATAAGACAAAAGGAATACATCAAAATATATCCAAGCAGATCGTTGTTGCTTCTGGTGAATCATTTACATTAAAAAACGCATCAGCGCCGTATCAGAAACCAACGGAAGTTTATGTGCCAAAGCAAAATGATTTTGAGGGCAATAATATATATCTTATGCTACCACCTGTTTCTCAACCTTCTCGGTTCAAGAACTCAAAAGGACAGCTAAACGTACTTGGTTTAAGCCCACCACCGCCAAAATCTACAACAGCGGATTACTCAAACTATTTACAAAAGCAACGCCACCGACCAGGTCTATCGCCAAATTTGACGTTTACCAGTTCTAGTAGCAATAGTGCTGTCAAAACCAAGCAAATAAACTCTGAAATGTTAAAGCCACCACCATTGCTAACCAAACCAAACTTCACAAATATTAGCGCATATAATTTAACGAAAACACATAACGAAGACATGGGGAAAATAGGTTCGACTATTATAAAAACAAAACTACTTATGGATAGTGAATATTCGAAAGCACCAGATATAAACCTTAAAAACACAAGTGGAACACACGAAAAAGTCATAAGCTCGTACACACACATCAGTTATGCAGTACCAATTGTTAAAAAGCTCAACACACGAAGTCATCGTACCCACTCGTACTCAAAAAGAAGACACAACACGATTTGTACATGCAACACTACCAGTGAAAAAAAATTATGACAATAATATAACAAATATCAAAGTCGTTGATGGCGTAGACCACACTTCTGTTTCAAACTCTCTATTGTCACTTGAGTCATCTGAGCCAACGCTTAAAGAAAATATCCACTTAACAGCGCATTTATCTAGCTCCGACATACAACAACAAGTAGCAAAGCAAAGCGCCAGCAGGAATAAAACTAAATCCATGCACAACAATCCTTATAGTCCGGCTTTCAAGACTCAAAAAAGTTTTGTTTTGCCAACGAAATATATAACAAACACTCAAATTCTTACTGTAACGACAACAAAAACAACAGTATTGACCTCTAAGGCTTCCCAACATCATATGAACAGCGATAAGACAGTTCAAAAAATGATAAAACAATCTGAGTTTTTACCAACATTGCAACCCACAACGTATCTCATTACAAAAACAGAAAGAGTTGTAAACACGGTTACTGAGATACACACCAACACAGTTGTATTAGAGCTAACGACAAAATTGGCAACATCTTCTGCGGCGGTTCCATTATCGAAAAATGAACAATGGATTACTGATTCAGGTAAGACATTTTCATACCCGTCACACATAATGTGGAGGGTATTATCATTTTGTCAGAAAGTTTGTAATGCATTACAGAAGGCATCGCAGACTCCATTAAGCATATATAGTATCGTATATTCTTGATCAGATTTACCGCCCAAATTCGAGTTTTTGTATAAAAATACTTAATATTTTTGCTTTGTTTGGTCCTCAGGAGTTTGTATGTTACAACAAACCTACCGCCCAATTTCAAGTTTTGTATGAAGATAACTATTATTTCTGAATGCATTTAATTTAAATTTGGTAAAATCACTTCTAACATTCACCGAAGTATACACTACCGATATGATAAGAATTGGGCCCAAACAAACTTAACCAAATCGATTCCTAAAATTTATCTAAACCCCTGGTGAACATATAATCTATTAAAAGAGCAGTTTGACGGTTATTTGAGCTTTGTTTCAAATAATATTGAAATATACAACTCAGTAGCCACCCTAAATTAATTTAGATATAACTTTAGTTTTTACATAAAAACAATGTAAATTCTTATATATTGTACTTACACATATATAATATGATTTAAATTATATTTTTATCTTTCATACTTAACATTCAAAGAAGAACGATTGGAACTAGATACTATTAGAAATAATAACATTCAAAACAATAAACAAAAATATACTGATACAAAGTCAAGTTTAGTTATACCTACTACGCGATCGCAAACAACGGTTAAGGAAATTTTTAAATATGATACTAACATACCTCAATCGTCAATAGAAATCGTGAGCAATGATAACTTTAATGAAGGCTATAAGGTTGAGTCCATACCTTCGACAGAACAATCAAGCATTTTTATTGTGATGACCAACAACAATATGGGTCATCTAGGAACACTTGCTCACGATGTTAATAAATCCGAATTGCAATCAGATGTTGCAAACGATCTTGATGCATCCGTTGTAGTTCCGCTGGACTACGATGAAAGCATTTCATTTGATATACCAACGAGAGAGGACGAAAACTTACCTCTTGACGCCAGTAAAGATAATCAGGTCCTTTTAGGTGGAGTGCTCATATCTACACCGCCAAGATTTGCTGCAAATTACAATATGCATTTAAATAAAAGTAAAAGTAAAAGTAAAGAACATGTGTGCCATCCCACTTGCAAATCAGCACGCAACGAAATATGCGAAATTCCCACGGGCCGCTGTGCTTGCAGGCCTGGATTTGCCCGGATGTTTCCAGACCGACCATGTAAACGTAAGATGTTTTATTTTGATAACTAAAGCATCGGGTCTAAGTTTTTGAATTTTCTTTATTTTCAATCTTTTAGCAACTTACACATATTTGATTGGCCTGCTCACACATAATATCGGCAACTACAATTTAAAATACAATTACCAACTTAATAATAACACTACGGATGAATATAGATATCTCAGTTCGATAATTCTAGACGCTATCGACCGTATGGTTATGCAATCTGATTTCAGAGATGTCTATCATGGAGTACAATTGAGTGGTTTTGATTACAATCCCGGTAACAATGATGTCATTTCTAATTTTTTACTTCAGGTAAAGTTTCGCGTTTTCAAACTGACCACTGTGACATGAAATATAACATACAGAACAAAGCTTTCAGAGAACAGTGATGAGCGAAGGTTGAGATCAGTATTTGGGAAGTACCTCCGTCAAAGCAACTACAGTATTGGCGGAACCGAGCTATTTACGACTAATGAAGGTGCACAAAATGTAGCCATTCGAGGTAATTTTAACCAGATACAAAGATTAATTAATTAGCATAGAACATAACGAAAAAATAATTTTGAATACATACGAATCGGTATTAATTTATTTTTTTTTTTTAAGATTTTAATGAGTGTGTTGATAACAAGTTTCATGATTGCTCGCCGTATGCTCAGTGTATTAATCTGCAGGGTACATATGCATGCAGCTGTGATTTGGGCTACGCGGATTTGTCTTCCAACTCAATTTATCCTGGGCGTATTTGCTCAAAGGAATTAGTTGGTTGCTCTAAATGCCACTATCATGGAAAATGTGTAGACACACATCCCAATACAATAGTTTGCGAGTGTTTTTCTTGGTACACGGGATCCTACTGTCAATTGAATCTTAAAGTTCTCCTTATAACATTAATTACTATTGGCACGATGCTTTTTATATTGCTGATATTTTGTCTTCTACTAACTAATGCCAAACGTCGACGCCGCCAACGTCACTCTTCTCTTGCAAACAGTCAAATATTTATTGCTTCTAGCCTGCATCCGAGCATGGCGTCAACTGTAAAGAAATCACGACTATCTTCTACAATTAACAATGTCTCTAACATAAAGACACGGAGTGATAACTTGGATAAACATGCTATAATTAAAGACTCTAGTAGCGAATCCAGCCAGAATACGTTGTCATATGCAGTGCAGGTAAGTGCCCATTACGTAATAATTATTATATATATATTTTTTTTTTTACCAAATTGATTACAATTTATTTTAACTGCTTAGAACTCAACATGTAAAAAAGAATCTTTTTTACCTACTAAACAAATTGACGACGGAAATAGGTGTATAAAAAGTAAGCACTATCAAAAACAAGGTCCTTACGATGCGCGTTTATCTGTTCGCGATGATGTCGCGGTGCTTCTGCCTTCCACGTATTACTCACACCAATATTCTTCAACGGAATTTGATCATTCTGGAGTCCCAGACCAATCAGACAGATCACTGACCGTTATGATACCCCGTGCGAAATATCATCCCTCCGTTTTACCACAAAAACAAATATTGCATCAGCAACATATCACAAGCAATAACGATAAAAAGGTCAAAAGTGACATCTGTAGAGGAGAGGGTGACCAGACAAATACTATAATGCTACCACACTCTGTTACAGAACTTTCAACCACCGAAATCGTACAAATTGGAACACAGACAAATATCGTAAAAGATAATGTGGTAATTTTAGAGAAGGTTAAGTATCCTTGATTAAAACATAAAACATATTTGTGTTTTATTTTCGACAGAATACGCAGAAGCAACCGACTGTTGAAAGGTATTGCTCTCAAGCCCCTGGAGCACTTGTATCTGCTGGCTTCGAGGTCTCGGCAATTGTCGGTGATCTAGTTGTACCCTTTACTTCTTCATCAGATTCTGTGCACGATGCTCAAAGCAATTCAGCTAACAACTTCAGTAGTCAAGAGCAACTATTTTGCGCTGCCGAAGCGATTTTTCCCCAAGTAACAACCAATGTTTTAAACCATCAGTACAGTGAGAACAATGTGGTAATGGATAACAAAAAACCCCATTTGGAAACATTCACGTGCTCAAAAGAGTAAGTATTTCATTGGCATAATTTTAAACATACACGTACAGTTATTAACTTTATTTCTAATTTAGACAAATCAATTCAATGAGTGCGTGGCTAACCAACATGCAAAAAACTTCTGTGTAAGTATTTGAGGGTTAAACTGTAAAAGAGTTTACAAATATAAAAAAAGTTAATCTGAAGCATTTAACGTCGTTTTATATGTAAAATTTTCCACTGAACCTGAATATGAATTCAGATATTAAATAAGTAGACTAGACATACTATATAGCAACATTTCCAACTGCCCGACCAAAAAAAAGTTGTTGCTCTAAACATAATAACTCACCATGTTTATTATATATTTTTGGGTTCCCTGAAACCAAACTTTTTAATATAAAAAATTATAGGTAGGTTTGTATGGACAAATAAGGCTTGAAGCACCAAATATGCAAACAGAAAGAAAACCATTCAAAAATCTGATGTGATATAATGAAATGAACTCCAGATTTGACTTAAACAGACTAAAAGACATAACAAGAAAAAACGTTAACTTCGGTGGAACCGAAGCTGAAATACCCGTTACACAACACTTTTAATAGTTTATATGTTTACCAGGTGCTTAGATTAAATTTTACGATGAATTTGGTCAAACTTGTGTGGAGGCTTTATGTTATATTTGCCCGATCCTTACCATATCGAAAGTGTTCACTTAGGTGGACATTGGTATTGATTTTACCAAATTTAATTGAATTCATTCAGAAATAGGAAATGTTTTCATATAAAAACTAGAAAATGGGCGGTAAGTTTGTATGGAGGCTATATATAAAAATGGGCGTGGCGCCTTAGATTTGACATTGGACGACATAAAAAGTGTTCTTACCCTATTTGGATTAAATATATTCATAAATAATACCTATTTTCATACAAAAAATCAAAAAAAATGGTAAGTTTGTATGGGGGCTATATCTGAAAATGGGCGTGGCACCTTTCTTCTGATGTTGGATGGATGGATATTGGATTTAAAGTGTTTTTACCTGATTTGTAGACAAAACATTCATAAATAATACCTATTTTCATACAAAAAATCGAAAAAAGTGGTAAGTTTGTATCGGCGCTATATCTGAAAATGGGCGTGGCAACATTCTTCTGATATTGGATGCCTGTAGAAGTATTTTTACTCTATATTGTAGTAAAAGCATTTATAAATAATAGCTATTTTCATACAAAAAGTCGAAAAAAGTGGTAAGTTTGTATGGGGGCTATATCTAAAAATGGGCGTGGCACCTTGGTTCTGGTATACAAAGTAACTAGGAGCACAAAAGCTTAAGACGACGGACATGGCTAAATCGATTCGTCTCATCGAGCTGATCAATAATATATATACTTTATGGGGTCTCCGAAGTCTCCTTCAATGCGTTGCAAACTTTCGGACAAAATGAATATACCCGTTTACACTTTGTGAAACGGGTATAAAAAAGCATAGTCACCCCTTCTTGTTAGACCAACAAAATTTTTTTTCCAAATATGTGGTGTCTAGTTATTTAGATTATATACATTTTTGTTTTTGTTTTGTTAAAAATTATATATTTTTTCGCAACAGACCAAAATTTTCCATTTCCGCGCAGACAGCCAAATAAAAATGTAGCTATATCATATTTTAACTTTATATTCATATTGTGCTTAAATTTTTACATGTTAAACGACATTTCCATGGCACAGGTCACTTTTTTTTGCAATCGTGAGTAATAGAACCCATGTAATATAACATGTTCTTAACTTTTTATATCAACATTTTCTGTCAACAGAAGAGATTACGTTCTCATTACCATTCTTCTATTTTATTTATATTTTAGTTCTGCAGAAGCAAGATCCTTCGATGAAACAACAATCCAAGCTGCTACAAAGCCGATTCAGTTTGTACTAGACTCCTCAAAGTGTCACATGAATGAGGTAAATACATTTAAATATAGATTGTGCAATGTACATCACTAGTATTTATCAGAAGTGATTTGAATCATACATGAGCTATTATAAACTTTGAGTGACTGTATTTTATTTCTGTAGTTTAAAGATCGGCACAGTAACTTTTATACATGAACATTGATATTTTATAATAATTTACATACTTATTACGTTTAAACAGGAAGCGAACACAATGACTGAAAGAGATATTGGATCTACATTCCTACTGCCTCATACGCATCTTTATAAACATGAAAGAGTAAGTTGAATGGTGTAATCGCTTTTTAATATCGAATATACTAACATTGTTTTTTCGTTTATATAGGAAAGTGACCTTTCTGGATTCGATTCGATGTAAATAGCGCGGGTTCAAGCACAAATTAGCGCAACTGCATATGTACCTTCACTTTTTAAATTAATGTTTTAAATGAATCGACAGCTCGGTTTGTATATATAAATACCATCAAAACAATGCATTTATATTATTATAGTAACTATAGAACTTTAAAAGTTGAAAACATTTGGTTTTGTTTTAACAATGCCATTTTTATTATTAAAGTATGGATATTATAACAGAGAATTTTTATGTATATTTATATGTATGTGTGTATATGATTATATGTAGTAGACTAGTTGAAAAAATTTAAAGTCTGTGGCATTGAGCCTCTAAATCAGAAATATATAAATTTGTAAATGTATGTATTATAGTATAGAGTCAAATATGTTTAGAAATAAATCTGTTTTTTTTTCTCATAAATTTGAGTATTTTTTATTATTATCATCGTTTCTATATTATAATAATTAGTGTTTTACAATTCTGCTATCATAAACGCGAGAACAGAACAGAAGCGCTTTATAGGCGCTGGAAGTGTTATGAAGTTTCTTATTGATAGAAATTTACATTTTCAAAGAAGCTTTTTACCCGAAGGGTAATAGGATATATTACTTGTTCATTTCCACTGGCTTTTGCGTTCGCGTTAGCGTTAACCTGTTACTATCGAAAGCAATGCCTACTACAATCGTATACATGTATTAAAAATTTGGGTCTATAGTAGGCGTTGCTTTCCATAGTAACAGGTTAACGCGAACGCAAATGCCAGTGGAATTGAACTATAAGTTTCTGCAATGTATGTAACAGGCAGAAAGAAACATGATGGACCCTATAAAGTATATATTCTTTCTGTTTGCTGTATGAAAACGATTATCTCGAAGACTATAAGAAATTACTATTAGAGATTTTTGAAAATTAGACTCCCCTGAGCCAAGTCAAATGGTCACTTGGAAATGGTTTTCCTCTAACCCCATTTTAAGGGTACATACAAACCTATCCAACAAATTTAATTTTTCATGAACACTTCAGGGCTATGCACAAAATAATAGTCCCTATAAAGTATCCCAACGTGGGTTAGATTAATAAAATTTAAGGTATAAATTTTGTGGCTCTTTCACGGAATTTATTCGGATGTCTCGTTCAATGTCCGATTTTTTGTAAACTTGTCGCCGATTAAGAGGGTGAATATGCAGAAAGAGGAATGGTAAAATCGTATATATCGTTGACCAGGATTGAAACGCAAGCCGATTTATACATATCCGTCTTGCTGAAAAAGTCATACAAATTCAGCATTATGGTTTTATTTTCATAATTGACAACCAGTATAATTTGCTCATCTTCAAAAATTTCATTTGATTATTAGCGTATAAACGATTATTTAATAATCAAAAGTATCAATTGTATACTTTTTTGTGAAGGTAGTCAAGCTCGCCTATCAGTTTTCAAAATATTGAGCTCTAATATCAAACTTATCCATTTCTTTGTATGTTAATATAAGGGGGCAAAGCCCACTTTAGAGCAAAACTTCCATTTGTGCGATTTTTATGAAAAAAATATTCTTTTATGAAGCTATTTATTTTAGATTTAATAAAATGTTTTAAAACAAAAACACTAATAAACTTCGCAAAAAGTGTCAACTTCAAAGCTCTACAAAAATAATTAATATAAATAATTAAAAAAAAAAGGAAAATTAAAATTAAAAAAAAATTTTTTCGGTGTTGTTTCTAATATCGCAAAGAACAGGAAGCAATAACTAATTATATATCAATTTTATGCTTACCCGGGCATCCTCCCGGAAGGCGATTATCGCCAAAAAGGATATTTAATCAACTCCATACAAAGACCCAAGGAAGGCTCCTAAGGAAGGCTCCGTCCCGGTGCCATAGAAAATGGGTGAACAACCACCATCTGGATCACGGAATAGTGACTCTACTGACTCACTAATGGATTTGTCATGTGAGTGGTTTTCTTCATCATCAGCTAACAAAGCCCTGGAACAGCGTGCCAATAAAAGTATACTGAAGCGGCAAGCCATAATGGATCCTGCTCCGAATCCTGCTAAGAAAGCTGACCTTCAAAATATATCTTCTTACATTGGCGCATCCAATTCATTTGGTATCCTCAGCGAACAGGATGAACATGACACTATGGAGGATTTTGCAAATCTTTCTAATGAAGACAACGATGCCGGAGGTGCAACTGTTGCCCATCCAATTTATCCGAAAACTCTTAAGCCACCACCAATTTTTGTAGATGGTATAACAAATGTTACTGGTCTCCGTATTTCCCTCAACTTGGTGACTCCTACTGAAACTTTTACCATTAAGATTAATGGACCCAGCACTGTAAGAATAATGGCTACAACAGTGAATGCATATCGAAACATTGTTCAATATTTCGAAAAGGAAAACATACCTTTTCATTCTTACCAGTTAAAACAAGAGCGTGCTTACCGAGTGGTAATCAGGGGTCTAAGCTCTTCCACACAATCAGAAGAAATAATAGACCAGCTTGCTGGTCTAGGCCATTCTGTGCGAAATTTGTACAATCCGAAAAACCGAAAAAATGGAGTTTTAATGGACATGTTTTTCGTAGAACTTGAGCCACGTTCAAATAATAAGGACATCTATGAAATAAAAAAGTTTTGTCAGCAGATTGCGAAGGTTGAACCTCCTCGCCGTCGTGTGGACCTTCCGCAATGCCATAGATGCCAGGATTATGGTCATACACAGAAATACTGCAAAAAAGCAATATAGATGTGTAAAATGTGGTAAAAATCATGAAACGGGAAAGTGTGATAAACCAGCAACATCTCCGGCAAAATGTGCGCTGTGCAATGATGAGCATACGGCCAATTACAAGGGATGTGCCGTATATAAACACTTAATGGAGAAGCGTGTATCAAAAACTCCACAACCAAACAAACATATTACTGCTGCTGCACATCACAATATTCAAGAATCATACCAGCAAAAAAGTCCCTCTCATTCTTATGCCTATGTGGCCAGTAAATTCCCTGCATTGCAACAACACCGGCTACGTTCTTCACAACAACAAGAAAACGCAGCATATCCAAGTAATACTGCTTATGGTGTAAACGAAATGTATCACTTAATCTCCAAAAAGTTTGATAAGTTTACTGAGTTGCAGAGTCAAACAAATAATATGCTCGCTAAATTGATGGACATGCAAATGCAGCTTATGTCCATTCTTTCTGCCCTGGTGGCAAAAAAATGAATCTACGTATAGGAGTCTGGAATGCTGATGGTCTTGTGCACCATGCCAATGAACTTGAGTTGTTCATCCAAACACATGGTATTAATGTGATGTTACTCAGCGAAACTCATTTTACATCCAGATCCTACTATAAAATGATGGGCTTTGAAATATATTCTGCCAATCATCCTGACGATAGAAGTACTGGTGGAGCTGCGATTCTCATAAAATCTAACATAAACCACTTTCCAGTTTATACTGCGCGCTATTCTTCCTTTCAATGTATTGGGGTTAAAGTGAACACGGATCGTGGAGACATTGTATTTTCGTCAATTTACTGCCCACCAAATTTTGTATGGAGATCGACTGAATTTAAAGATATTTTTGACGAGCTGGGAACAAGATTTTTGATTGCTGGAGATTGGAATGCAAAACATCGTCTATGGGGAGCTAGCCGTGCCCGCTCAAGAGGAAACAATTATGCAGACATTGGCCTCTGGTTCGCCTGCACACTTTCCATATAGCAACAGAACTCCCAGTGCAATCGATTTTGCAATTTATGCAGGGATTTCATCATCAAGCTTGGCTATCACTTGTATGGCAGAACTAAGCTCAGATCATATCCCATTGATAATTGATTTTGCTGTCGGCGCACAATGTTTGCATTCCAAACCAAAACTATTGCCATTTTAAGCAAATATAAATCGGTTCAAATTAAGATTAGGGCAGCTTGTAATTCTTAACATGGAGATTGAAAGTGCTGAAGACATTGATGACGCTGTTAAACTGTTTCTACGCAATATCTATGAAGCTGCGGACTTTGCAACATTTGAACAACGCCAGCCTCGTCCAAATACACAACACCAGCCACTTTAAACACATGAGATTCTTGAACTTGTGAGGCTTAAGCGCAGACTAAGGCGACGGTATATGCGAACCCGAGATGAACTGGATAAGAGAGCTTGGAAAAGGGCTGCAGCTGTTTTGCGAAAAGTGTTGTTCGAAGCTAAAAGCGACTTCTTCGATAATATGCTCCGCAATGCAGACCCAGACAAGCCATACGGTTATAACATGCTGAGACTCACAAGCAAAATAAAAAAGACAGCCATTGCGTAACACTTCGCTCAGAATACAAAACGGTGAGTGGTGCCGTTCTGTGGAGGAGAAGCCCGAAACATTTGCAGATGATCTGGAAAATCGTTTCAAACCAATAGATTTGGCTTTACATTCAGATGTATGCTCCACATTGGAACAGCAATCACTTCCCTGCTCACACACCGAAAATGTTAGACATGTCACAATCGAGGAAGTTAACCAGCAAATTAAGGCGCTTAAACCGCGGAAATCTCCAGGTTACGACGGCATTGACAATAGGACTATCAAGACACTGCCATTACAAGGAATACTTTTCCTAGTAATGTTATTTAATGCCATACTGAGAATTTATCATTTTCCATCTCAATGGAAATATGCTATAGTAACAATGTTACTAAAGCCGGGCAAGCCTGAAGGTCAAGTTGATTCATACAGACCTATAAGTTTACTGCCTACATTTTCAAAAATATTTGAAAGCATATTTATAGAGAGAATTCTCGTTATATTAAATGAGCGAAGTATTATTCCTGCATTCCAGTTTGGTTTCAGGCACCAACATGGCACTCCAGAACAAGTTCATAGCGTTGTACATCACATCCTAGACGCTTATGAAGAGAATCGTTACAGTTCCGCTGTTTTCTTACCTTCAGATCATTTTCTCCTCCTAAAGTCTTTCTTATCCGGTCGGTGTTTCCAAGTAGCTATAAAGGATGTTAACTCGACGATACGGCCAATACGTGCTGGAGTACCTCAAGGTAGTGTACTGAGCCCAACTCTTTACTCTCTATATACTGCAGACATGCCTAAACAGGTGGGCGATCACATGTTGTTGGCTACATACAAAAGACTCATTTGCGCTGCAATCACACTCAACAATATAAATATCCCTCAAGTTAACTTCGTCAAATATTTGGGAATGGTATTAGATAAACGGCTTACTTGGCGCAACCACATATCTATGATAACTGGAACTTGTCGAGCGAAACTGAAAAAACTGAACTGGCTTTTACGTCCAGCGAGTAAGCTACGGCTTAGCAATAAGCTACTTATCTATAAAATGGTTATTATGCCATCGTGGAGATATGGGATACAACTGTGGGGCACTGCCTCGAAAACCCATATTGAGCGTGTACAAAGAATGCAAAATAAGACTTTACGATCTATCTGTAATGCCGCGTGGTTTGTCCATAGACTTAGATGTGCCATCAGTCTTTAATGAAATAAATCGACACAGCTCCAGATAAAACGATCGTCTACGTGATCACATTAACCCATTGGCTTCGGCTCACGCTGTCAACACATGCAGAAGGTGCCTTAAGAGACTCCACTTAGATGATCTACAAACGCGGCAATAGACTCCAATAGTAACATAACTTATTATACTTAAAGCTAATACTTTCCCGTCTTGTCACGTTTTTGGATTTTATAAATATGTTTAAAGTTTCTTCAGTGAAATGCTCAACATAAATAAATAATTAAAAAAAAAAAAAAATAAAACTTCGCAGGTGTCTTGACGTATATGAGTAATTAATTTGTCGAGATTGGACCACTACTAACTCAACGCTTGTTTTTGAACTTAAAAAAATTTATATCTATATCACTTAATTATACATTTAATAAATATGATTATCATATGTTTCGCAACATAATATGCAAATTAGCTTTATATCAGATCATTGACCACAACCACCCCCTTTTCGAAAAACTATCTACGACAATCGTAGATAGCTCATTGGTTTTCCGAAGATAAAGTTTTTCCTTTTTTAATTTCACACTTAAAGCATGAAAAAACTGCGAACTTTGCTTCGTCATACCTTAAATAAGAGAAAGAAATATTAATTGTATCAAATTAGTCTAAAGCCCTTTATTGAATAAAAAAAAATATATTATAATGCACTGAAAATTTATTAAGTACGTTGAGCAGATGTTAACGACTTTATATCAAGTGAATTCGTATGATTTGTTAGGCATAAGGTGCCTGTACTATACAGGAACTTGTTTTTTAGACTTTTTACTTTGGTAGTTGTTACGTACAGGTGTACGTATTCTTGACCAACACGAACGCGTAAACATCCCCTAGCCACTTCATATAAAGGTCATATTATGGGGTTGTTGCGTTGTAAGCCCTCTAAAGCATTAAGGCTGCTTATTTGCACGGAGTGGTTGTCGTGGACGGTTTGCGAGAGAGTGTAGCGTGACATTTTGTAGTACAGTGACATGGCTCAAAAAGGGCTCGACATCTGTTTGTTACGTACCTTTTCACGTATCCCATTAAAATTTGTTTGTCAAACACCGCTGCTTTTACCACGACACGAACCGAACCACTTTCCGTGTTGGCCAATTCTGACCAATTGCGGAGAACTGAAGCGCTGTGAACCTGTCCTTTTGCTACTCTCTGAAAGGAGTACAGGTCATTTACAATATATTAGAAATAGTTCTGTTTTAAACAGTTAGTTGAATCAGCTTATAGCGCAATACAAAGTGATTTTCTTACATTATTTTGTATAAAAAAAAAAATTTTAATAAGTCATTTAAAATATTTTTAATCTAAAATTTAAAAAAAATTGTAACCGATACATGCAACATTGAGTCGACAAAAATTTAGTACACCACGGGTATACAAATAAATGTATGTATTTTAATAATTATTTTTTGGTATACTCAAATCGATATGTGTACTAAGGAAAAGTTACGTCACATTCCTTGTTCAACACTAAATAATAATGAAAAGAAATAAAAGTAACGAAACGCTCTGCACATTAATTGACTGCTTATATACAAGTACATATATTTGGCATGAATATTAGGATGAAAGGTCTACTTTAGTTACAATTTAGATTGTGCCAGCTTAGAGATGGATACTTCTAAATAATTTAAAGCGTTATTTATCAAAAAAAAAAAAAATGTCATCTTGTTTTAAAATCAAGTATTTACAATAATGATTCGATGTGCATTAAACCTTTCTTCTCCCAGTGTAAATAATAATCAAAATTCCATACAAAAGTGGTAGATGGCTAAAAATGACTATTTTCAACATAATACGTTGCATAATAGTGATCGTTTTATGAAGACAAACCAAGTGTACGTTTAGTCACTTGTGGGTCGAAAAAAGTTACAACATTTTTAAGATTCTTTAAAAATTAAAAGAGTTATTTCTCCAATAACGAACAAATTATTTATTTTAATAATCTTTCAATTTTGTTCATATGCCACTACCCAGCTAAAACGCATATCCCTTTTCATTCAAAGAGGAACTGATATAAATAAAAATAGGGAAAACCTTTAGCTTCGTTAGAATTGAAGCTTAAATATCCCTCACACAAACTCCAAAATACTTACGTATGATTATCAATGACAACTTGGTTTTGACATCGAAAACATTTTATGATGAATTCGGTCAACTTTGTATGTGGGCAATATGTTATATTAGCTTGATCCTTATCATATCGGTAGTTTACACTTGGGTGGACATTAGAAGTGATTTTACCAGATTTCAATAAAATTCATACAAAAACTCAAAAATCAGCTGTAGGTTTGTATAGAAACTACATCTAAAATTGGGCGTGGCACCTTGATTCTAACATACAAACTACTTTGGACCAGAACAAGCGGAAATAATAAGTCTTTTCGAACAATTGCCTGGAACCAAAGAAAAGCATAAGTTTAAAATTTCAGGTCAATATCTTTAAAACTTTCTTAGTAAATACATCGCATTAAACAGACGGACATGGCTAGATCGACTCGTCCCATCGAGATGACCAACGATTTATATATATATATATTTATATGTATATATATATACTTTTTGGAGTCTCCGACATCTCTTTTAATGCGTTACAAAATTTCGACAAACTGAATATACCCGTTTACGCTATGTGTGGCGGGTATAAAAAATAGTAACCGGTAAAAACAGCATATGCAGACAGCCAGACGTAGCTAGGTCGTCAAGCTGATCAAGAATAAGTAAACTTTATAGGGTCTATCATGGCTCCTTTACAAACTGATGAAACCTATTCTCCCTACAAACTAACACCTAGGAGTGACAGGTGTAAAAACGACAAATTTTTAAACTGTTTTGTTGTCTTAATTCGCTTGTTCACCTTAAACAAAAATCGCACAACCTTTGAAAAAAATGTCAGTGACTAAAGGTGTAGAATCGAATTAAGGACCCGTTAGTTCGAATTAATAAATTTTGTTATTGTAAATAGACGATCCACATGGACTTGTATCGTAATATGTTACCATATTTGTATATATACTAAATATGACAGCTTAAGAGGCTGTAGATAGAGAAAGGGGCATTTTAGTTATTTTCCGCGGTTAAATGCCAACAATTTATATTTTATGTGACAATTATATCGTCTTCAATATATTACACCCACAAAGTGTGAATCAGCTTAAAAGGATCTTTTAGTCACAACAAAGCTGTGCATACATAATACTCGTACAAAGCTTACACAGTCGAAATAAATTTATTGATTTTATTTTAGTAATTTGTCAACATAAAATATATCTATTTTAAACGATTTAAAAAGAAGTAAAGGATTTTTTTCTAAAATTTCTTATGATATATATACGAGTATATAACGATAACCAAACTACCACCCTAAAGTGAAAAGCACAATCTGCTCTTCGCACATATTCCTCAAGTAGAAAACTCGCACCACCAATCAGATTATATTGCGACAACGCAAAAGCTCCAACGACCAATGAGAGACATGAGACAGAGGGTGGTAATTATTGTTTTCTGTATAAATTTTGTTCCATATACAAATTTTTTATAGCACTTTACTTTATTTAAATAAAACAGTTTTATACTCGTAGACAATGATAATAAATGCAAATAAAGCTCCAAATAAAATGTGCAGAGAGTTCGGTGAAAAAATTTACATAAATGGGACAACAACGTTGAACCTGAAGAGAGAAATTCTGAGCATATGACGAGCAAAATGAACGCTGATAGCACCAGCACTGAGTACAGGGATAACGATGACTCAGATGAGGAAACAGAGTTAACAAATTTAAATTGGTTAATAAAGAATGAGACAATTGCTTGGCCAAACACCACTCAACCCGTTCTAGAAGACACCATGACCAATACGATTCTCGATCATAAATTATGCACTGAAAATATGCACTATGAGAGAATCGAAAGGCTAACATGGCCCTTGTGTACAGATCAAACAGCAAACTGGACTAAAAGGGAAAACGGCCGATGTTCAAAATCTCATCAGCATCATCAGTCTAAACGACCAACACCAGCGGAACGTTATGAAATCTTTGTGAACAAGCTCAAACGGTACATATGGCACTCTATTTTTTAACTGAAAACTTTTTCTTATAAAATATAATTTTTAGAGACTTGAAAGAATACGAAAAATGCTCCAACAGCTACGAAAACGATGTATCTCAAAAACCTCCCTTCAATTATTCACACATCATAGGTATGGCAATGCTTCAAAATGGCCGTGTTACTCTACAACAAATCTGCACCTGGATAGAGACGAAATTCGCATTTTTTCGATCACGGAAAAAGTGGAATGTAAGTTTATAGGTAATTTAGAGCTAGATCTAAAAGGATTTCTATATTTTAACCTGACTTTTTTTCGGAAACTATTGTCAACTTTTATTATATACCATCGGACGCATTGGCAATGACCATTCTTCGCTAGCTAACGCTAGTCCTTGCCGCTATCCCTAATAGTGTATATTAAGCAATTAACCAAGAATTATATGAGTATGACCATTAGCCTAACAGTAGCTTAAAATAAATAAGGGGTTTAATTGATTGATTAAATTAAATCAGATAGTCAGAAATTAAGACCGAAAATTAATACTCGTATATGTCGAAAAGTTTATAATTTGTTAAATATTGTAAAGGCTTAAAAACTTTTTTTTTCTTGTCAGAACTCAATAAGGCACAATTTGTCGCTACACTACTGTTTTAGAAAAATAGATCGCAACCGAGATGAAAAGGGAAAAGGTGGATATTGGGAGCTTGGAATTGATCCAAAGAAGTGTGATCGAAAACGAATACGTAACCGCAAAACGACACAATCTAAAACTAAACGAAATTTTAAGCCACGGAAATCAAGCAACACTGATTCGGAAAACTGTACTTTCGAAGTTCCTCAAAAGATTTCCACTTCATCAGAATTAAACAAACAAGAAAATGAATGTAAGCGTTTTTCCGATGATTCCAGTAATAATTACTGTATAACACTAAACCAGTCAACAATGGAAGAAGAAAGTAATATGGTTCATAAAAGTCACTTGAATATCACTGCTATCAGTACAAGTGACGAGCTACAAGATGGGCACATAAGCTTAACTGAAATAAGTCTTGCAAACCTCTTAACTGAAACTTCTGCTGAAATCGACGGTCAAAACTTTAACACATTTTATGCGGAAGTTTTTCCATGCCCTACGCCAACAACAACTTCCGCCAGAATGCAAGAACAGGAGGAATTTGTGCATCTGGAACAGCGTTGTGAACTGGGAACTATTATTATTAGTTCCACTACACCCTCTGTCCCAGGAACTCCTGACGATATAACAGTAGGCAAATCAGCAAGTTTTAACTGTTTGATTAATGACAAGTACAACAATCCAAATTTGGTATGTGTAATCATGTTGAAGTATATATGTCAACCACACCACCGTTCCCTGCAATATTGTCAGCTTTCAAAATTATTCGTATGCTATACATATATAAGTATTATCAAAAACTGTGCGCCAGACTTTACAATTCGAATTGTCATATTAACTATCGCGGATAAATTTATGAAAAACATACAAATTCGCTAAATAATATATTTTAAATCTCAATAATAAATCTGCGTTATTGAATTTCGAAAACCCGATCTCAGATTCGATTCAGCTACACCAAAAATAGAGTAAAAACTGATGAATTATGTACGCTTATGGTAATTGCAAGTTTTTGAAAGTACGTATGTATGTATACTAACAATTTCTGGACATGGTTTTGAAAGCACCCAATTTTACAGGGAAGCATTGCAAAGTTGACATGAAACGTCCTGTATATATGTACATACATATGTATGTATATCCAAGTATATGAAATAAAATATAAATTATCTTGCAGGTGTACGCAGAAGACGAAGTGCCACCAGCTAGTGAAAATATAATAATATCATCCTATCTATCCAACGACACTATTGTAGATAACGATAATTTAAACACCACCAGTCAAGTCAAAGTGAACGGATCAAACGTAATTGTCGAAAATCTATTGCAACCATGCGCTGCAATGCCAATGCTTTCAGCCGCTAGTTGCGAATATTCAAGCAACTTTCGGATCGATGGAATCGATGAATATATATTGGACAATTTACTAGATGTGTGTGTAGGCGATTATTAATATTTCAAACAAAAGCGATTTTAAATCGTATATTAAATGATGCGATTCGATGTTAGGCGATTTTTGACACAACCAGTACCGAACTCTAATTCATTTATACATATAAAAACATATATGTACCTATAGAATTATTATTATATGTAAATATACTGAAAAATATATAATGAAAACATATTTATTTTGTTTACTTTTATACACTCTACCCACAATGGGTAAAAGGGGACATTAAGTTTGTATAAATGTATGTACCAGGTAGAAGGACTCTATAAAGTTTATATATTCTTGATCAGCATTGAAAGGAGAGTCGATCTAGTTATGTCTATTCGTCCGCCATCTATGGAACTTACACTATCCTGCGCCGACAAGTGGCAACTTGCATACGATTTTTTTTGGATAACGATTACGATAAAATGTGGGCCCACAAGTTGCAGTCCTTCGCTCATTCCTAAAATTTGTTTGGGACTTCTCTCTATATCAAAAAAATCAAAAAAGGTACACACAAATCAGTTGATCGTTTACACTAATTTATTTAATTGCAAGTTTGGTTACAATCGCGTATTTTACCCAAAAGTCTCTAATTAAAATGTCATTTAAACTAATATCTCGAGAACAATTCAAGATTAAAAAAATACGTTATTTTTACAAATGCATTTCTGTTCAAGAATTAAACTTGATGTGCTTCTTTTTTTCGTTTTTTTTTTACTTAAGTCTAATGTAATTTACAATTATTTTAATAAAATTTTTAATCAACTTATCATACGTGAATTGGGCCTGCATTTTTGAAGATAATTAACTTAATGTTAAAAAGATATTTATAAATATCTTTTTAACATTTGGCAAAATTACGTTGGTTTTTAATTATAAATTATTTACTAAATAGCGACATAAAAAGGCAAAGAAAAATTAAAAAGGATGTAGCCGGGTTTTCATGTAAAAAGTGCCCCCAACGATATTGAATATCCTTAAATGATGTTCGATTGCCCTTGATTTGAGAAATATTTCTGTATACTTAGTTTTCCGATATCGGCGATATTAAGGAAGATAAAGCGACAAACATGCTTTTAGTTTTTATTTTTTTTTTCTGCTCACTGAGTCGAAAAAAGTTTTGATGAAAAATCTTTTATTTTCTTAAAATTCATATCTATCTTTAAAAATTTTTAAAGAATTTTTTCGGTCAAAAATTCTATCAAAAAATTTTTTTAAAGATTTTAATTGATGCTTTTACCATTGATACTTTAAAGTTACACCTCTAACTTATCATGTAAGATACTGTATAGTTTGTCTACTTTGACACATAAAATTTTCAAAGTTCTAGCTGTAATGGAACATATTTTAAGAAATTAAAAACCAAAAATTAGTCGTTTTCGTATGATTTATTACACATGCTAGCATTGCCAGCACTCAAAATTGTATGTATGCACAGACAGGCTTAGCGTAACGTCGCCTTTGTGTGATTGCGTGTTTTGGGTATAATAAAACAATAAGCTGAGAACATAAAGAGAGAAAGAGAGTGAGAGCGCAATATGCGTATGTGCATGGTACTTGTATTTGTTGCTGGCTAATAAAAATAAATACATATTTTGACATATTCAATTATTTATTTAATCTAATATATATTTTAATATGAATGTACTATATTTTATATATTTTACAATAATATGTACTACATATAACACTCTAAATTTTTAGATTCAAAACAAATATGTAATCAAATTACTGCTGTGCCGACGGCAATCACACAAAGGCGACCTTACGCTAAGCCTGTCTGTGCATACATACAATTTTGAGTGCTGGCAATGCTAGCATGTGTAATATATCATAGGAAAACGACTAATTTTTGATTTTTAATGTTTTAAAATATGTTCCACCACAGCTAGAACTTTGAAAATTTTATATGTCAAAGTAGACAAACAAAGGAATATCTTACATGATAATTTAGAAGTGTAACTTTAAAGTATCATGGTAAAAGCATCAATTAAAATCTTTAAAAAATTTTTTTTGATAGAATTTTTGACCGAAAAAATTGTTTAAAAGTTTTTAAAGATAGATATGAATTTTAAGAAAATAAAAGATTTTTCATCAAAACTTTTTTTCGACTCAGTGAGCAGAAAAAATAAAAACTAAAAACATGTTTGTCGCTTTATCTTTCTTAATATCGCCGATATCGGAAAACTAAGTATATAGAAATATTTCTCAAATCAAGGACAATCGAACATCATTTAAGGATATTCAATATCGTTGGGGGCACTTTTTACATGAAAACCCGGCTACACCCTTTGCTTTAAACTGCTTAGTTTTATTTCAGTACAGTATTTGTATAAATGCTTGTCCCTTTAAAGAAACTATAAATTAGTTGTTTCAAATCGAAAAAAAAAGTTTCACGATTTACAGTAGTCGGATCAACAAAATTCATGTTTAAAAAATTATAATTTAAAAAGTTATAATTTCTGAAGCATTGCAAAAAAGTTTTCTTGTTAAAAATGTGAACAAAATAAAAACAAAATATATTTGCTGCTAGCGATTGGTATAATTCACATTTCAAAATATAAAAAATCGTTAGGTTAGGCTAGTGCCCTTAAGTAGATTCTATAAATAAATATAAATAACCTATATTTATAAATGCATTTATTATTGGCATTAAAATTATGTGCTTTGCTAACATTTAAGCAGACTATTCTTTATTCGATTTTGTTTCGTGCTGCATTTATCATTATGTGCTAATACTCAGTCATAAAATATTTCGATATCCTCATTAAGAAATACCAAACCTATACGCACTAATTTAATCTCTTGAAGATTATTAATAAGTATAAGTGTCTTTATATTAATACATAAGTAAAAAATTAATACTAAGGGTTAAACATGGGCTACAAAGAAAGACACATCTTATTCTCAAAATGGTCAATTAAGTCTTAAATATGTTGTTTAAATGCTGTTTGAACATATTCTTTTCTATGACCATTAATTCAAGTTGTTTGTATAAAATAATTTTATATTACTTTCTATAAGTTTTAAGATGCAACCTAAAACATTAAGCCAAAAAAACTCTCTGAGCTTAAAAAAAGATTTCTGCTGTCAGCAATTAGAAGATTCCTCGCCATCCAAAGTACACGCTACACTTTCAAGCTTATGGGATAAATGCATTTTCTTACATGTAACATCAGTGTTTAAAGCATCCGTTATCTAAATAAAAAAGAAAAAGGATAGATGGAGTGCTCATTTTATTTATACACATATTAGTAAGTACCTGATCTCTGTACTTTGTTACATAAATGAAAAGTTCCTTTAGAGCCGCTATTATATCAAACTCATCTGTCAGTTGCACTGAAAGTTGCTGCATAGCTGTGCTCATTTCCTGTTCGCTGATTTGCGGTAATCGGGCAACATCCCTGTAAAATTCTTTAACCATTTTTCTATACTGTGGGATGTCCTAAATAAAGAAATAAATTTAATAAATAAATAATTAATTTATTATGCTGCATGTTTAGATACCTTAGCAAACAGTAATTTATTTGAAGGCGAATCCTTGCCAAGGCGGTGTTCGCTTGTTGAACAAGCATCCATAAAAGTTTGTGCTATAACGCTAAGGCAAGAATCGACTGTGGGCGTTTTATTAACATCAAATATGAAATCAGGATTTTTAATAAAATTAACCCAGAAACGTAATGGTAAACTGTTTGATTTCCAAGCGTGCAGTATATCTGAATCAGCTATGTCATGTCGACGAGCAGCTTCATCGAGTAAATCGAATAGCCACTTGACTGCCGGGGGAAGTTCTTCGTTCACAGTAAGAATAGTGGCGAAAAAATCGTCGACGAATTTTTGGATTGTACCCTTTGTAGCAAGCAAGCGAGTCAAATAAACTTCAGGTATCGTTTTGTTTACTCGTTCGTTACCTCCCCCAATACAGTGAGCAGCTGTGGGAGCGACATTAATCGTTCCTGAGATGGCCGAATTCTTCATGTTCATGTAGTGATCCTGCACGAGTGGCTTAACTAGATGATAAATGCGAGGCTGTTGCAGTCCCGACTCTATATCGTTGTTCATAATTATATGTGACTGGGAGTTGTTGATGTAGTAAACTAAGAAAAAATAATACATATTGTTTGAGTATTAATCTATCAAAAGTAAAGCCAACATTGCAAATATAAAATTGAGTTTAATTTGAAAACATTGTTTCAGATACTTACAATTGTGGTAAGATGGATGTTGTTTGCTGTAGGGGAGATTGAAACTATCATTTTGCCGTGCAATTAGTGACATAACGGCGGACTCTTTGACACCATAATGAGCCAAAGTGTTGAGGCGTTTACATCCGTTTATTGTTTTTGTTGTAAGATCCTCGTCTTGGAGTGTCAGATGACCACCTCGTCCATGTCGCCACTCCAAATCAACTTCATAAACAGACGGACGCATCGAGAATGGTGTATTTTTAAAAAATGGCATCTAGGATTTTTAATTTAACCTGCGATATTGTGTCCCAATCAAGGACTCTGCATTGAACTTTTTCATCAAGATCATCCTGAAGAATGTGCAAAATTACTACAGAGTGTGTAATCTGTTCATGAAGCAATCGATCTTCGGACAATGAGTAGCGAGCATCGTGTGTAATGGCATCGACTAAACCCTTCTCAACCTGATGCTTAATGGCTTTAAACAATAAAAATAAGCTGGATCCAGCATATTCTTTTAAGTAATCGTACATGCAGATAGCCATATAGTTGGTAAGCATTTTTTCGACGACACTCTCCGTACGACGTAACATTAATTGCGGATGTTTGCTTACCACAGATTTATCGATTAAGCGTAACATCAAAGATTTCAATATGTCTGTGGCGTACTCCATTTTGCCCATTAGCACGACCATTAGAAGTGATGCCACATTAACTTTATCTCTTATATTGAATGACTTTTGCCCCTCGAGAGTTTCAATAAAGGTCATAACAAAATATTTATTACTTATTAGCTGCTCAAACTGCACCATTGCAATGTCATAATTAGATTGAGGACTGTTGTCACGCAGTTTAGGTGAATTTAAAATAGGATGGTCAGACACACCCGAAAGAAAACTTTCATAATATAATTTACATGATCAAGCGTCGGAATACCGGTGTTTTCTAAATCCGCTGTTAAATCCGTCATATCGGTTTGTAACTCAGCAAAAGCCTGTTTGCATTCTGACCGTACATTACTTTCCAGTGTTATCATTTGAATTTGTATACGTTTATACTCACGTTCGGCCTGTGTCGACTTTCGACGGTATATTATAAGTACAATTATCAAAAGAATGACCAACAATATTACCGTTAACGTTATACCAAACATAGCGTGTGAGAATGCATATGGCCGATTAATATCATACTTCAGATAACCAATGGTGTAGCGGAGATTTCGACCGACCTTTACAACAACCAGTGGTAAGTCCATGGTCTGTTCAACACCATTTTCATCAGTGGATGGTGGCTGTTTTTCAGGTGGCACGCATACCAGTTGAGTTAGTGCTAGGCTTGTAATATTGCACTGTAATGCACCAATAGTCACGTTGACATCATATTCATCGGAAGCAATATTCAAATATTCGCCCTCAATGACCAACGTGTCATCACCTTTATATAGTTTAACTCCATTGTTTGGGAATGGATAGTACTGAGGATCAGCTACGTAAACTATCGAACTTCGAATATCTTGAAAGTATTTGGTAAGATCTCGAACAAGTTGAACATTATCCATTACAAAGCTGACTTGAAGATTCAACTGTGCCTCTTGTACTTTCACATAAGCTGCAATGTTAACACCATTCGCGTCGTAGTAGCTTGTTGAAGTGGCAGCTGAATTACTTGTTGTAAATATATTAAAATGATCGTTGTACTGGGCACTGCGCTTATTAAAATTATTTCCGTACTCATATTTATGTGACATTATGGCAGCGGTTGCGACATCAGAAGAAGATTGTTTCTGTATCAATGCTGCCTGAAAAGCTGCAAATTTTTGATTTATAGGAGGAGAGGGACACTCCATTTGATTTGAATTGATTACAATGCATGAAGTTTTATTGATTCGAACATTGTCGAAATACACCTCAAGCTCTGGTTTTTGTATTGAATCTAAATGCATACCATGAACGGTTAGAACCCGTCCACCACTTACAAAGCTGCGCAAAGGCTTGATTTGCATTATTCGCGGATCCTGAGTATAGTTAAAAATTGAGCATGGTTGTGGCGGAGGAATGTGATAGTGGTAGGCGTAGTTTCCTCGGGGTGGTGTGAGAATTTGACTACCATATTGCTGAACTGTTGGGTTTTGACAAGTAAAAGTTCGATTGGCTCCATCAATTATTAGACGCAGAGAACGAATAGGTTCCGGTTGAGTGGCTTCAGATGTTATACAAATCAGACGAGAAGAGGATGCCTGTGAAGCATTTATGTGGCACTCATACTCATCAAGAAACGCACGAATATTTGATCCAATGTTCAGAAACTTTCCCATAAGTGTTATTTGTGTACCACCAGACTTTGGTCCAATCGTTGGGTACAAACCAGAAAGTTGCACATCCTTATAATGAAACTGCACGCTGGACTCGGTGTATCCCGCATCATTGGCAACTTTTATTGGCGCTGATAGTTCATGTCCCACACCACCTGCACGGCACTCAATTTTTACCGATATTTCATAATTTATAAGCTCACAGGGTATATCTCCAATTGATATTTTCCCACGAACATCCTCCTCACGAATTCCTAAGTTACTTCCTTCAATTGTAACAAGTGTACCACCCTCTATAGGTCCAGACAAGGGTTTGATAATATCAATACGTGGGCGAGGACATTCATTGTGACGAAAAGTTGGAGGACTGACCACTTCTGTGGTCGTCGTTGAGCATGTTTCATTATATACACATGCATTACCACACCAGGCACACTGGTATTTAGGATCTCGTGTCACGCACAAACTGCAGTCTGCGTGTTCTCTGTGCGAGCCAAGTACATCACATTTATAAAGAATAATTTTTGCTGTGTCAATATAATGTTGACGATTCCATGTAATGTCAACTTTTGCTTCGTATTCGTGTACGTTAGCCTCGTAGAAATATGGTGTCTTCTCACAAACCACAAATTTATTTGATTCAATTCTTGCTGGAAGTAACATTTGCGCAGCTTCAATTTGTACTGTGCACAAAAATCCAGAATGTGCGTTTTTTGGTTTGGGTATATTTTCAATTTCCAAACGAATTTCCTTTGGTACTTTGACTGGTAAAAGTATAGGTTCGTGCAAGCGCTTCAAATGTGGACACATTTCTTCATAAGCAATAGCACTCTCCATATTGCGGCACTGTTCCATCTTATGGACGCATTTGTTATCAAAAATACACCAATTACATCCCCAATTACTTCGAACACATGATTGACAAGTGCTGTGATGTGAGCAGTCGAAAAATGCAAAAGATCGTGACACAAAGTCTTTATTGGTTTCCGAGCTTCGGACCGAGAGTGGCACCAAAACATGATCAGTGTTTTCCCCAATTATCGGACGTTGGTCGAGTGGTGGTGTGCGGCAAGATAATCCATTCTCTAAAATGTCTGCATCGATTGGAGTAGAATTACCGAAAACACAACGGTACTTAGCATTAAATGGCTCTGGCAGTGTTCGAATAACAAGCTGCACCTGCGCCAATTCGCTTATTGGAATTTTATCTGGTAAAATCGATTCGAAATCAATGCATTGTTGGCCACTTCCTAGTGACAGCCAACGTGATGCAGAGGTATCCTTCTGGCAAGTCGACCTTACTGTACAACGTTTTTCTAACGAACACCAACCACAAAAGGGATCTCGTGATTCCAAACACGAGGAACAGTTGGTAAAAAGCGAACAATGTTCAACTCTTACCTTTGTTATTTTACGCTTCGAGAGAACATAGAAAAAATCCTTCGTCGGTGACATCATGGTATTTGGTAATATGCGATTGCCTGGGTCTACTATAATTTCTTCGTACTCTCCAGGCGTTTGTCCCGATATAATAACCTTTTTTATGGTACCTTTGTCCGTTCCTAGAAATGCCAGCGAATGAGGTCCAGTTGTTGTTGCAGTTACTGATGTAATCGACACATTATCGAAATGAAATAAGGCATGCGATGTTAATGGTGCAACACCACTAATTTTTAAACCAACTGAACAAAAGTTGTAGATATTACCTAAGGAGCCTACAATGGGACAGCGACCGTCGTTAATAGTGCCAGATATGTAACCTAGATTTCGGTCTTTGATTGTACCATTGAAGCACATGTGTATATTTTCTGTGAAAACATCCTCAATCTCTTTTAAACTATAAATACACATTGCAGATTTATCTTCTGGTTGATTTGTTATTTCTTTTGAGGGCGAAAAAATGGTAACTAGCACATGATCATCGCGCTTTATGCCCATTTGCTGTGCCAGCTTTTGACTAGCTTTTGATATCTTAGCATCGCGCAAAATATTATAATCAATCCCTTCTTCTGTAGCTAAGCATTGAACTGTTATCTCAGTGTAACTATCATAATTCGGATCTGTGATACATATACGTGCTAAACGCGTTACATATCCAGCTTCTTCAGCTAAGTGTGATTTCTTTTGAACAATCAAAAAATAGGCGTATTCAGATGAATTAAATCCATAAACGTAGTCAACAAGAAAATGATCGCGATATTTAACATCTATATTAATTATTGACTGCTGTATTGAGAATTCGGCATAGTTTAAATCATCTAAACGGCGGGAAGAGATGGCTGGTACATCATGTCGATAATCGCCAACATTTGTAAATGTTGTGCCTACATAAAGAATGTCTTCTTCTTTCCAACTGTAACGGGCAGGTCCAACAAACGCAAATGTCGAAGCAAATTCATCATTGGCGGCCAAAGGTATTGAAACAAATTGAGGCGATGACGGAAATCGTGGAAGATTGTATATTTCACAAGCACCTAAAACGATAATGTTTTTTTTTTAAACTGGAATAATTTTTACCAACTATTACGTACCTTGTCGAACACTGCCGCATGATATTAATATGCCTTCTGCATGAGCATAACTAACGACTAATATCTTGTTGTAGTTGTTAACCAAAGTAGTCTCAATATCTTCTGGACAACCGCCTGCATGACATTGAGGAGAATCGTGTTTGGGGCCAGTTACCGCTTGTGAAAGTACACGCAAGTTTTCGTTCAGCTGTAGAATTTTGTTTGTCGCTCCAGCATAAAACACATTTTGCCTCTGATCATAAGTCAAGTGAGTAAAGTAGTTTTTAAGCTGAGCAACAGCTGCCTGATTCAGGGGCGTGCTGGTGCTGGTGTGGTTGGAATGAGTAGCAACGGTTGAGGTAGATGTGGTGCCACTAGTTGTTCCAAATGTACTTCCCGCTATGGGAGGTAAACTAAATTGAGCAACAATATCACTTGATGGAAATTTCGGCTGAGAATCTTGAGTTATAACACGTTCAACTTTTTGTGGAGTGCCCGATGCGAATAAAAATCCAACATCATACAACCAAAGAACCGCAAAAATAGCAAGCAAAAGTATCTTCCTTTTCATTAAAAGCAACGAATTTGCTCGATAAAGTTGGTTCATAGCACATCTTTTCGTATCGAGTTCACAGTCGCGGAGTTTGTATGATAGCCTTTGTGGAAACATTTCGAAAGTGTTACTCCAGCTAAAGTACTGCCTTCGTAATGCATAGAATATCTTTTTCGAATCACTTTTTTTTAACTAGACATTTCTGTTCTTCATGATAAAATAAACTTAATAATACATCCCAGTGATTTCATCTCTATATATTGTTAATCCTCAACATTCAATTACTTTTCTCAATTCATTATGCTAAAAAAAAAAATAATAATAATTTCGGGTTACCCACTTCACACTGAAAAAAATGTTTTGGCCAATTTATTAACACATATTTACACTTTTCAGGCTAACTTAACTTTAATTAATGAACATTAAAATAAATCGTTTGCTCAACAAACAAACAAAAAAGAACAAAACAAGGTAGTAGCCAAACAAGCCAAGCGTTACACACATTAATAGACAAAAACGCACCCACA
Source organism: Leucophenga varia (assembly GCA_018903435.1). NCBI lineage: Eukaryota > Metazoa > Arthropoda > Insecta > Diptera > Drosophilidae > Leucophenga > Leucophenga varia. The sequence goes on along the minus strand of JAEIFJ010001288.1, from coordinate 44,448 downwards.
CACAAACACATTCACAGACACTTTTCGCGTTTATGTAAGTCCATTTATGCGTGCTCTCAAACGTTCTTAGACGTTATTTATTGTTATTAATTTAAAATCTTTATATCTTTTTTCTTTATTTATTAAGAAATTATTAATATTCTTTATTACACGGGTACTTTATACGATTATATGTATGTATAAGAAGTATGTGTGTGTGTATGCTGTAGCACTGCACTCGCACTTATAACAAACTTATCTGCTCATTTTGAGCTGTACGTTATTGAGTGCGAAGGGGATACAAGAGATTACTTCTGCGTTGCTCACAGTGTTGCCAACTTGTCCTTTTTGCGGACAGATCTGTCCGTTTTTAAATTGCGATTGCCGGAAATTTTTTTAAAACGTCCCCTATCCGGAAAAATAGCCTTTTTTTATTTTACTTTATCCTTTTTTAATTGTTCTAAATAGAAATTGTAATATAACTTTAATAACATTTGTATAATTCTTTTGCATTCGATAAACAATATTAATCGCGATGCAACCCTTTTTTGTTTGCGTGTGATCGAAATCGAGCCTATCGAACGAATATTTTTCGTTTCAAGATACCGAAAGACATTTATAAGCAAAAGTTTCGCGACTGCTGAATAAAAGAACCTGATTTAAAAAATTGGCTGTGCCGGGATCTTAAAGACCCGGAAAAGGCATATTGTAAATACTGCAAGTGCAGTTTAAATCCTAAAATCGAACGAGTCCGCGCACATCCCCATACGAAGAAACATATTCACAATGCAGTGCCCTTCGCTCAAGTCAACAAAATTACGTTTCAGCCAGTTTCAACATCTGCATTATGTCGTCAAGAGGCTGCACTTGCAATGTTTTCTGTCCAACATTCTGCAATCAATCCTGTTGGACACCTGAGCGAGTTGTGCAGCTCGCATTTTAATGCCACAAATATTAATATGCATAGAACCAAATGCTCAAATATAATCAGGAACGTTCTGGCCCCGCACTTTAAAGATGACTTAAGGGGTTATATACAGTGAGGAGGTCGAAAAAAAGGCATTTTTCAAGAATTTTTTGTAAGCTAACTATTTGGTTTATTGATTTGAAACTTGGCAGGTATATTATGACAACCTTAAACTTTATTTACATATGTTTTATTGCCAAAAATAGTTATCGGGAACGTTGATATTGCCAATTTTGCAGAGGTCCGCAAAAACAAGACCTTTTGCGGTGTGCACGATATCTCTGGACTGGATGATCCAAAATTCAAAAACCAAATAGATTTCATTAAAATAATAAATAATCTAGCGATTAATCGAAGGAATAAGCAAAAAAAATTTTTTTGACAAAATGGCGGCTACTCAAAGCAAAAGGTTCGATTTCAACCAAAATTTGGCTCTTTAATTGTTTTTAAAAATAAGAAATTTTCATCGGATGGGGAAATCCTTCGATTAAATATAGTTAAGAAGCTTGTGTAATAATTTCAGACCGATCGGTTCAGCCGTTTCTGAGAAATCTTGCTCATCGACTTTGAAAACACCGTTTCGAGAAAAACGCGTTTAAAGTTTTAAAAGCACTTTACTTTACTACGAGATCTCTCGGCGCGCCTTCACTAATGTGTCTATAACTTCGAAAATATTCGTCGGATCGACTTGAAATTTTGTGTGTGTATACTCAGAATATATATTAAGAAAATGCAAAAAAAAAATCGATTTTTTCAAAATCCCTAACTGTATATAACCCCTTAAGGAAGGACCTAGGAAACAACAAGTTCAGTTTGCTGATTGATGAATCGACTGACATTTCCACAAATAGGATACTCGGTCAGAATCAAAATCTAAAACAACAACTATTTTAATTATAACATTAACATTATGTGTAGTCGTCGCCATAAATTATTATAGCCATCAACGGTCAACAATTACGTCCACTCTGTTATCGTTGATTTTAATCGAAAGTGGAGACGCGGTCACAATTGCAAATTGCGTTTTGGAGGAATTAAAAAAAGCCAAATTCAAGTCAAAAACCTGATTGGAATTGGGACGGAAGATGCAAATGTCATGGTGGGTAAAAATAAGAGCGTCTTTGTTGAGCTGAAGAAGTCCATGCCGTCCTTAATACTAGTCAAGTGCGTGTGCCATTCCGTGCAATTAACAGTATAATAACATTTGTCCGGTTTTTTTGTCCTTTTAAAAAATGTTGTCCCTTTTTTGTCCTTTTTACTTGGTCCAACTGTCCTTTATTTTTGGAGGGGAGCTGGCAACACTGGTTGCTCATAGTGATGAGTGCGAATGAGAGAGGTTTAAGTGTAGTACTGCTTGAACTTATAGTGAACGTATCTGCTCAATTCAATATGTTCACACTACTGGACAAATAACGGTTAATGAATATTGGCGGCTAATGGCGGCATTGAAATGAGCGCCAATATTTAACTGAGCGCCAAGTGGTGAAGTAAAGAAGTGAAATAATAAATCTGCAATTGTTTTTATTATTATTGCATTATTATTTGCATTTCTTTGCTTGTAATGAAATTAATTTAATTGTGATTGTGAAAAGTGATTTAAAGTGATAGTGATTTAGTTTAAAAGGTTTTCAGTGAAGTTCTTTATAATTTGCTTGAAGTGCTTTATATATTTTATTTATAATTTTTATTTATAATTTATTTTTAATATATTCTTGGTGGCGAGCGACCAAATATTCCCTGTTCAGTTTTGTTTGTAGAAAGGTAAGTATGTACAAGCATTGGGCTATTTGTACTGTTGGGGCAGACAATTCGACAAACGACGGAGCAACGGACATCGATAGGGATTTAGTTAAAGAGAGCGACCTCTTTTTTAAGGAGTCTGACCCTAGGGCAATATTGCCAATAATGGTCGCTAATGGCAGGAAATATTGGAAAGAGCTACGTACTATGTATGATACTTTAGTGCTGAATAGATGCAGCTTTGTCTATCTTCTGGTCGATCGCGCCAGAATAGGTAGGGATAGTGTTTTTTATGTAGGTAGAGGAACGGGTATTCGTGCACAGGCACACTTTAGAGAAGCAATTAGGGCACGTGAGGAACAGGACGGTGAGTTGCCTAGTGGTAGCTCTGATAGGAATTCAGGTATGAGCCCCAAATTGAAAGCAATTTGGAGTATCTGGGATGCAGGTAGGGAAGTAGGATTAGGAAAAATATGCCTTAATGTTTCCACATTTGAAGCAGAAGAAATGGAAGCATTACTGATAAGTGAATTTAATAATTTGACGAATATCAATGAAAGTCATTTTCCAGTATCTGTAAAGAATTGGAGTATGATGCAGAGAGCAGCGGTGACATGTTTCGGTTTGACAGAAGTGTCAAAAAGTAACATGGAATGCTTTTCGTCACAACAATTAAATTTCGAATAGTTATAAGTTTTATTATTACAGTATTATATTTTACAGTATTATAATTTATTAAGTTAATTATATTAAGTTTTATTAAGATTAATTTTAAGTTTAATTTTAAATTTAATGGTGCGGTATACCTATCGGGGAACCCCAGCCATTTAAAAGAATTGGGGATAATGCGCTTACGTGTAATACCTCTTGGGTAGTGTGGAAAACTACACATGTAAAATAAAAATATATAATTTTTTTGTTATTTTTTTTTTTTTTTTTTTTTTTGTATTTTCCTATGAATAAATTTATACATCTGTCTAAAACAACATTTTGTATATTTAATAATATCGAATAAAATAGAATAAAATTAATTAAGAAGAACAATTTATTTAAAATAAATTACAAAACAATATTATATCCATTAAACTGACAGTTATAATGATTAAATCAAATATATTCCAGCCACAATGAAAAAAAAAATCTTTCGAAAGCGCCATCAGTTTAACAATACATTCAAATGTAAAAATGGAGGTGAAAACTTAAAAAGAAATAAAAAATAGTAGTACGCCAAAAGACGCACTTTATTGCCCATTATTGTTTAATTTTAATTTACGTGGCCATTTCCATTGCTATCGTTGTTACTATTTGAGTCTTTGCCACTTTTGCCGTTGCCGCCACCACCACCACCACCAGCACCTTTTTTCTGCATGTTTTCTTTTTGCTATAGGAACTCAATAGGACCCCTTTACGCGAATCAATTTTCTTTTTATTGCGCACATCCCCATACGAAAAAACATATTCACAATGCAGTGCCCTTCGCTCGAGTCAACAAAATTACGTTTCAGCCAGTTTCAACATCTGCATTATGTCGTCAAGAGGCTGCACTTGCAATGTTTTCTGTCCAACATTCTGCAATCAATCCTGTTGGACACCTGAGTGAGTTGTGCAGCTCGCATTTTAATGCCACAAATATTAATATGAACCATAGAACCAAATGCACAAATATAATCAGGAACGTTCTGGCCCCGCACTTTAAAGATGACTTTAGGGGTTATATACAGTGAGGAGGTCGAAAAAAAGGCATTTTTCAAGAATTTTTTGTAAGCTAACTATTTGGTTTATTGATTTGAAACTTGGCAGGTATATTATGACAACCTTAAACTTTATTTACATATGTTTTATTGCCAAAAATAGTTATCGGGAACGTTGATATTGCCAATTTTGCAGAGGTCCGCAAAAACAAGACCTTTTGCGGTGTGCACGATATCTCTGGACTGGATCATCCAAAATTCAAAAACCAAATAGATTTCATTAAAATAATAAATAATCTAGTGATTAATCGAAGGAATAAGCAAAAAAAAAATTTTTGACAAAATGGCGGCTACTCAAAGCAAAAGGTTCGATTTTCAACCAAAATTTGGCTCTTTAATTGTTTTTAAAAATAAGAAATTTTCATCGGATGGGGAAATCCTTCGATTAAATATAGTTAAGAAGCTTGTGTAATAATTTCAGACCGATCGGTTCAGCCGTTTCTGAGAAATCTTGCTCATCGACTTTGAAAACACCGTTTCGAGAAAAACGCGTTTAAAGTTTTAAAAGCACTTTACTTTACTACGAGATCTCTCGGCGCGCCTTCACTAATGTGTCTATAACTTCGAAAATATTCGTCGGATCGACTTGAAATTTTGTGTGTGTATACTCAGATATATATTAAGAAAATGCAAAAAAAAAAATCGATTTTTTCAAAATCCTAACTGTATATAACCCCTTAAGGAAGGACCTAGGAAACAACAAGTTCAGTTTGCTGATTGATGAATCGACTGACATTTCCACAAATAGGATACTCGGTCAGAATCAAAATCTAAAACAACAACTATTTTAATTATAACATTAGCATTATGTGTAGTCGTCGCCATAAATTATTATAGCCATCAACGGTCAACAATTACGTCCACTCTGTTATCGTTGATTTAAATCGAAAGTGGAGACGCGGTCACAATTGCAAATTGCATTTTGGAGGAATTAAAAAAAGCCAAATTCAAGTCAAAAACCTGATTAGAATTGGGACGGAAGATGCAAATGTCATGGTGGGTAAAAATAAGAGCGTCTTTGTTGAGCTGAAGAAGTCCATGCCGTCCTTAATACTAGTCAAGTGCGTGTGCCATTCCGTGCAATTAACAGTATAATAACATTTGTCCGGTTTTTTTTGTCCTTTTTAAAAAATGTTGTCCCTTTTTTTGTCCTTTTTACTTGGTCCAACTGTCCTTTATTTTTGGAGAGGAGCTGGCAACACTGGTTGCTCATAGTGATGAGTGCGAATGAGAGAGGTTTAAGTGTAGTACTGCTTGAACTTATAGTGAACGTATCTGCTCAATTCAATATGTTCACACTACTGGACAAATAACGGTTAATGAATATTGGCGGCTAATGGCGGCATTGAAATGAGCGCCAATATTTAACTGAGCGCCAAGTGGTGAAGTAAAGAAGTGAAATAATAAATCTGCAATTGTTTTTATTATTATTGCATTATTATTTGCATTTCTTTGCTTGTAATGAAATTAATTTAATTGTGATTGTGAAAAGTGATTTAAAGTGATAGTGATTTAGTTTAAAAGGTTTTCAGTGAAGTTCTTTATAATTTGCTTGAAGTGCTTTATATATTTTATTTATAATTTTTATTTATAATTTATTTTTAATATATTCTTATTATGATGTGGTGGCGAGCGACCAAATATTCCCTGTTCAAGTTTTGTTTGTTTGTAGGTCAAGTATGTACAAGCATAGGGCTATTTGTACTGTTGGGGCAGACAATTCGACAAACGACGGAGCAACGGACATCGATAGGGATTTAGTTAAAGAGAGCGACCTCTTTTTTAAGGAGTCTGACCCTAGGGCAATATTGCCAATAATGGTCGCTAATGGCAGGAAATATTGGGAAGAGCTACGTACTATGTATGATACTTTAGTGCTGAATAGATGCAGCTTTGTCTATCTTCTGGTCGATCGCGCCAGAATAGGTAGGGATAGTGTTTTTTATGTAGGTAGAGGAACGGGTATTCGTGCACAGGCACACTTTAGAGAAGCAATTAGGGCACGTGAGGAACAGGACGGTGAGTTGCCTAGTGGTAGCTCTGATAGGAATTCAGGTATGAGCCCCAAATTGAAAGCAATTTGGAGTATCTGGGATGCAGGTAGGGAAGTAGGATTAAGAAAAATATGCCTTAATGTTTCCACATTTGAAGCAGAAGAAATGGAAGCATTACTGATAAGTGAATTTAATAATTTGACGAATATCAATGAAAGTCATTTTCCAGTATCTGTAAAGAATTGGAGTATGATGCAGAGAGCAGCGGTGACATGTTTCGGTTTGACAGAAGTGTCAAAAAGTAACATGGAATGCTTTTCGTCACAACAATTAAATTTCGAATAGTTATAAGTTTTATTATTACAGTATTATATTTTACAGTATTATAATTTATTAAGTTAATTATATTAAGTTTTATTAAGATTAATTTTAAGTTTAATTTTAAATTTAATGGTGCGGTATACCTATCGGGGAACCCCAGCCATTTAAAAGAATTGGGGATAATGCGCTTACGTGTAATACCTCTTGGGTAGTGTGGAAAACTACACATGTAAAATAAAAATATATAATTTTTTTGTTATTTTTATTTTTTTTTTTTTTTTTGTATTTTCCTATGAATAAATTTATACATCTGTCTAAAACAACATTTTGTATATTTAATAATATCGAATAAAATAGAATAAAATTAATTAAGAAGAACAATTTATTTAAAATAAATTACAAAACAATATTATATCCATTAAACTGACAGTTATAATGATTAAATCAAATATATTCCAGCCACAATGAAAAAAAAATCTTTCGAAAGCGCCATCAGTTTAACAATACATTCAAATGTAAAAATGGAGGTGAAAACTTAAAAAGAAATAAAAAATAGTAGTACGCCAAAAGACGCACTTTATTGCCCATTATTGTTTAATTTTAATTTACGTGGCCATTTCCATTGCTATCGTTGTTACTACTTGAGTCTTTGCCACTTTGCCGTTGCCGCCACCACCACCACCACCAGCACCTTTTTTCTGCATGTTTTCTTTTTGCTATAGGAACTCAATAGGACCCCTTTACGCGAATCAATTTTCTTTTTATTGCGCACATCCCCATACGAAAAAACATATTCACAATGCAGTGCCCTTCGCTCGAGTCAACAAAATTACGTTTCAGCCAGTTTCAACATCTGCATTATGTCGTCAAGAGGCTGCACTTGCAATGTTTTCTGTCCAACATTCTGCAATCAATCCTGTTGGACACCTGAGTGAGTTGTGCAGCTCGCATTTTAATGCCACAAATATTAATATGAACCATAGAACCAAATGCACAAATATAATCAGGAACGTTCTGGCCCCGCACTTTAAAGATGACTTAAGGGGTTATATACAGTGAGGAGGTCGAAAAAAAGGCATTTTTCAAGAATTTTTGTAAGCTAACTATTTGGTTTATTGATTTGAAACTTGGCAGGTATATTATGACAACCTTAAACTATATTCACATATGTTTTATTGCCAAAAATAGTTATCGGGAACGTTGATATTGCCAATTTTGCAGAGGTCCGCAAAAACAAGACCTTTTGCGGTGTGCACGATATCTCTGGACTGGATCATCCAAAATTCAAAAACCAAATAGATTTCATTAAAATAATAAATAATCTAGTGATTAATCGAAGGAATAAGCAAAAAAATTTTTTTGACAAAATGGCGGCTACTCAAAGCAAAAGGTTCGATTTTCAACCAAAATTTGGCTCTTTAATTGTTTTTAAAAATAAGAAATTTTCATCGGATGGGGAAATCCTTCGATTAAATATAGTTAAGAAGCTTGTGTAATAATTTCAGACCGATCGGTTCAGCCGTTTCTGAGAAATCTTGCTCATCGACTTTGAAAACACCGTTTCGAGAAAAACGCGTTTAAAGTTTTAAAAGCAATTTACTTTACTACGAGATCTCTCGGCGCGCCTTCACTAATGTGTCTATAACTTCGAAAATATTCGTCGGATCGACTTGAAATTTTGTGTGTGTATACTTAGATATATATTAAGAAAATGCAAAAAAAAAAATCGATTTTTTCAAAATCCTAACTGTATATAACCCCTTAAGGAAGGACCTAGGAAACAACAAGTTCAGTTTGCTGATTGATGAATCGACTGACATTTCCACAAATAGGATACTCGGTCAGAATCAAAATCTAAAACAACAACTATTTTAATTATAACATTAGCATTATGTGTAGTCGTCGCCATAAATTATTATAGCCATCAACGGTCAACAATTACGTCCACTCTGTTATCGTTGATTTAAATCGAAAGTGGAGACGCGGTCACAATTGCAAATTGCATTTTGGAGGAATTAAAAAAAGCCAAATTCAAGTCAAAAACCTGATTGGAATTGGGACGGAAGATGCAAATGTCATGGTGGGTAAAAAATAAGAGCGTCTTTGTTGAGCTGAAGAAGTCCATGCCGTCCTTAATACTAGTCAAGTGCGTGTGCCATTCCGTGCAATTAACAGTATAATAACATTTGTCCGGTTTTTTTTTTGTCCTTTTTAAAAAATGTTGTCCCTTTTTTTGTCCTTTTTACTTGGTCCAACTGTCCTTTATTTTTGGAGAGGAGCTGGCAACACTGGTTGCTCATAGTGATGAGTGCGAATGAGAGAGGTTTAAGTGTAGTACTGCTTGAACTTATAGTGAACGTATCTGCTCAATTCAATATGTTCACACTACTGGACAAATAACGGTTAATGAATATTGGCGGCTAATGGCGGCATTGAAATGAGCGCCAATATTTAACTGAGCGCCAAGTGGTGAAGTAAAGAAGTGAAATAATAAATCTGCAATTGTTTTTATTATTATTGCATTATTATTTGCATTTCTTTGCTTGTAATGAAATTAATTTAATTGTGATTGTGAAAAGTGATTTAAAGTGATAGTGATTTAGTTTAAAAGGTTTTCAGTGAAGTTCTTTATAATTTGCTTGAAGTGCTTTATATATTTTATTTATAATTTTTATTTATAATTTATTTTTAATATATTCTTATTATTATGAAGTGTACTAAGTGCGACCGTTCTTTCAATAGGAAATATTCGTTGGGCGTCCACATGGCAAAAGTTCATGGTGGCGAGCGACCAAATATTCCCTGTTCAAAGTGCGGTCGTAGTTTTGTTTGTAGGTCAAGTATGTACAAGCATAGGGCTATTTGTACTGTTGGGGGAAGACAATTCGACAAACGACGGAGCAACGGACATCGATAGGGATTTAGTTAAAGAGAGCGACCTCTTTTTTAAGGAGTCTGACCCTAGGGCAATATTGCCAATAATGGTCGCTAATGGCAGGAAATATTGGGAAGAGCTACGTACTATGTATGATACTTTAGTGCTGAATAGATGCAGCTTTGTCTATCTTCTGGTCGATCGCGCCAGAATAGGTAGGGATAGTGTTTTTTATGTAGGTAGAGGAACGGGTATTCGTGCACAGGCACACTTTAGAGAAGCAATTAGGGCACGTGAGGAACAGGACGGTGAGTTGCCTAGTGGTAGCTCTGATAGGAATTCAGGTATGAGCCCCAAATTGAAAGCAATTTGGAGTATCTGGGATGCAGGTAGGGAAGTAGGATTAAGAAAATATGCCTTAATGTTTCCACATTTGAAGCAGAAGTAATGGAAGCATTACTGATAAGTGAATTTAATAATTTGACGAATATCAATGAAAGTCATTTTCCAGTATCTGTAAAGAATTGGAGTATGATGCAGAGAGCAGCGGTGACATGTTTCGGTTTGACAGAAGTGTCAAAAAGTAACATGGAATGCTTTTCGTCACAACAATTAAATTTCGAATAGTTATAAGTTTTATTATTACAGTATTATATTTTACAGTATTATAATTTATTAAGTTAATTATATTAAGTTTTATTAAGATTAATTTTAAGTTTAATTTTAAATTTAATGGTGCGGTATACCTATCGGGGAACCCCAGCCATTTAAAAGAATTGGGGATAATGCGCTTACGTGTAATACCTCTTGGGTAGTGTGGAAAACTACACATGTAAAATAAAAATATATAATTTTTTTGTTATTTTTATTTTTTTTTTTTTTTGTATTTTCCTATGAATAAATTTATACATCTGTCTAAAACAACATTTTGTACATTTAATAATATCGAATAAAATAGAATAAAATTAATTAAGAAGAACAATTTATTTAAAATAAATTACAAAACAATATTATATCCATTAAACTGACAGTTATAATGATTAAATCAAATATATTCCAGCCACAATGAAAAAAAAATCTTTCGAAAGCGCCATCAGTTTAACAATACATTCAAATGTAAAAATGGAGGTGAAAACTTAAAAAGAAATAAAAAATAGTAGTAAGCCAAAAGACGCACTTTATTGCCCATTATTGTTTAATTTTAATTTACGTGGCCATTTCCATTGCTATCGTTGTTACTACTTGAGTCTTTGCCACTTTGCCGTTGCCGCCACCACCACCACCACCAGCACCTTTTTTCTGCATGTTTTCTTTTTTGCTATAGGAACTCAATAGGACCCCTTTACGCGAATCAATTTTCTTTTTATTGCGCACATCCCCATACGAAAAACATATTCACAATGCAGTGCCCTTCGCTCGAGTCAACAAAATTACGTTTCAGCCAGTTTCAACATCTGCATTATGTCGTCAAGTGGTTTTCCAACACCTGAAGTGAGTTGTGCAGCTCGCATTTTAATGCCACAAATATTAATATGAACCATAGAACCAAATGCACAAATATAATCAGGAACGTTCTGGCCCCGCACTTTAAAGATGACTTAAGGGGTTATATACAGTGAGGAGGTCGAAAAAAAGGCATTTTTCAAGAATTTTTTGTAAGCTAACTATTTGGTTTATTGATTTGAAACTTGGCAGGTATATTATGACAACCTTAAACTATATTCACATATGTTTTATTGCCAAAAATAGTTATCGGGAACGTTGATATTGCCAATTTTGCAGAGGTCCGCAAAAACAAGACCTTTTGCGGTGTGCACGATATCTCTGGACTGGATCATCCAAAATTCAAAAACCAAATAGATTTCATTAATATAATAAATAATCTAGTGATTAATCGAAGGAATAAGCAAAAAAAAATTTTTTGACAAAATGGCGGCTACTCAAAGCAAAAGGTTCGATTTTCAACCAAAATTTGGCTCTTTAATTGTTTTTAAAAATAAGAAATTTTCATCGGATGGGGAAATCCTTCGATTAAATATAGTTAAGAAGCTTGTGTAAAAATTTCAGACCGATCGGTTCAGCCGTTTCTGAGAAATCTTGCTCATCGACTTTGAAAACACCGTTTCGAGAAAAACGCGTTTAAAGTTTTAAAAGCAATTTACTTTACTACGAGATCTCTCGGCGCGCCTTCACTAATGTGTCTATAACTTCGAAAATATTCGTCGGATCGACTTGAAATTTTGTGTGTGTATACTCAGATATATATTAAGAAAATGCAAAAAAAAATCGATTTTTTTCAAAATCCTAACTGTATATAACCCCTTAAGGAAGGACCTAGGAAACAACAAGTTCAGTTTGCTGATTGATGAATCGACTGACATTTCCACAAATAGGATACTCGGTCAGAATCAAAATCTAAAACAACAACTATTTTAATTATAACATTAGCATTATGTGTAGTCGTCGCCATAAATTATTATAGCCATCAACGGTCAACAATTACGTCCACTCTGTTATCGTTGATTTAAATCGAAAGTGGAGACGCGGTCACAATTGCAAATTGCATTTTGGAGGAATTAAAAAAAGCCAAATTCAAGTCAAAAACCTGATTGGAATTGGGACGGAAGATGCAAATGTCATGGTGGGTAAAAATAAGAGCGTCTTTGTTGAGCTGAAGAAGTCCATGCCGTCCTTAATACTAGTCAAGTGCGTGTGCCATTCCGTGCAATTAACAGTATAATAACATTTGTCCGGTTTTTTTTTGTCCATTTTTAAAAAATGTTGTCCCTTTTTTTGTCCTTTTTACTTGGTCCAACTGTCCTTTATTTTTGGAGAGGAGCTGGCAACACTGGTTGCTCATAGTGATGAGTGCGAATGAGAGAGGTTTAAGTGTAGTACTGCTTGAACTTATAGTGAACGTATCTGCTCAATTCAATATGTTCACACTACTGGACAAATAACGGTTAATGAATATTGGCGGCTAATGGCGGCATTGAAATGAGCGCCAATATTTAACTGAGCGCCAAGTGGTGAAGTAAAGAAGTGAAATAATAAATCTGCAATTGTTTTTATTATTATTGCATTATTATTTGCATTTCTTTGCTTGTAATGAAATTAATTTAATTGTGATTGTGAAAAGTGATTTAAAGTGATAGTGATTTAGTTTAAAAGGTTTTCAGTGAAGTTCTTTATAATTTGCTTGAAGTGCTTTATATATTTTATTTATAATTTTTATTTATAATTTATTTTTAATATATTCTTATTATTATGAAGTGTACTAAGTGCGACCGTTCTTTCAATAGGAAATATTCGTTGGGCGTCCACATGGCAAAAGTTCATGGTGGCGAGCGACCAAATATTCCCTGTTCAAAGTGCGGTCGTAGTTTTGTTTGTAGGTCAAGTATGTACAAGCATAGGGCTATTTGTACTGTTGGGGAAGACAATTCGACAAACGACGGAGCAACGGACATCGATAGGGATTTAGTTAAAGAGAGCGACCTCTTTTTTAAGGAGTCTGACCCTAGGGCAATATTGCCAATAATGGTCGCTAATGGCAGGAAATATTGGGAAGAGCTACGTACTATGTATGATACTTTAGTGCTGAATAGATGCAGCTTTGTCTATCTTCTGGTCGATCGCGCCAGAATAGGTAGGGATAGTGTTTTTTATGTAGGTAGAGGAACGGGTATTCGTGCACAGGCACACTTTAGAGAAGCAATTAGGGCACGTGAGGAACAGGACGGTGAGTTGCCTAGTGGTAGCTCTGATAGGAATTCAGGTATGAGCCCCAAATTGAAAGCAATTTGGAGTATCTGGGATGCAGGTAGGGAAGTAGGATTAAGAAAAATATGCCTTAATGTTTCCACATTTGAAGCAGAAGTAATGGAAGCATTACTGATAAGTGAATTTAATAATTTGACGAATATCAATGAAAGTCATTTTCCAGTATCTGTAAAGAATTGGAGTATGATGCAGAGAGCAGCGGTGACATGTTTCGGTTTGACAGAAGTGTCAAAAAGTAACATGGAATGCTTTTCGTCACAACAATTAAATTTCGAATAGTTATAAGTTTTATTATTACAGTATTATATTTTACAGTATTATAATTTATTAAGTTAATTATATTAAGTTTTATTAAGATTAATTTTAAGTTTAATTTTAAATTTAATGGTGCGGCCTACGGGGACCCACATTTAAAAGAATTGGGGATAATGCGCTTACGTGTAATACCTCTTGGGTAGTGTGGAAAACTACACATGTAAAATAAAAATATATAATTTTTTTATTACTTTTATTTTTTTTTTTTTTTGTATTTTCCTATGAATAAATTTATACATCTGTCTAAAACAACATTTTGTATATTTAATAATATCGAATAAAATAGAATAAAATTAATTAAGAAGAACAATTTATTTAAAATAAATTACAAAACAATATTATATCCATTAAACTGACAGTTATAATGATTAAATCAAATATATTCCAGCCACAATGAAAAAAAAAAATCTTTCGAAAGCGCCATCAGTTTAACAATACATTCAAATGTAAAAATGGAGGTGAAAACTTAAAAAGAAATAAAAAATAGTAGTACGCCAAAAGACGCACTTTATTGCCCATTATTGTTTAATTTTAATTTACGTGGCCATTTCCATTGCTATCGTTGTTACTACTTGAGTCTTTGCCACTTTTGCCGTTGCCGCCACCACCACCACCACCAGCACCTTTTTTCTGCATGTTTTCTTTTTGCTATAGGAACTCAATAGGACCCCTTTACGCGAATCAATTTTCTTTTTATTGCGCACATCCCCATACGAAAAAACATATTCACAATGCAGTGCCCTTCGCTCGAGTCAACAAAATTACGTTTCAGCCAGTTTCAACATCTGCATTATGTCGTCAACCTGGACACCTGAGTGAGTTGTGCAGCTCGCATTTTAATGCCACAAATATTAATATGAACCATAGAACCAAATGCACAAATATAATCAGGAACGTTCTGGCCCGCGCACTTTAAAGATGACTTAAGGGGTTATATACAGTGAGGAGGTCGAAAAAAAGGCATTTTTCAAGAATTTTTTGTAAGCTAACTATTTGGTTTATTGATTTGAAACTTGGCAGGTATATTATGACAACCTTAAACTATATTCACATATGTTTTATTGCCAAAAATAGTTATCGGGAACGTTGATATTGCCAATTTTGCAGAGGTCCGCAAAAACAAGACCTTTTGCGGTGTGCACGATATCTCTGGACTGGATCATCCAAAATTCAAAAACCAAATAGATTTCATTAAAATAATAAATAATCTAGTGATTAATCGAAGGAATAAGCAAAAAAAAATTTTTTGACAAAATGGCGGCTACTCAAAGCAAAAGGTTCGATTTTCAACCAAAATTTGGCTCTTTAATTGTTTTTAAAAATAAGAAATTTTCATCGGATGGGGAAATCCTTCGATTAAATATAGTTAAGAAGCTTGTGTAAAAATTTCAGACCGATCGGTTCAGCCGTTTCTGAGAAATCTTGCTCATCGACTTTGAAAACACCGTTTCGAGAAAAACGCGTTTAAAGTTTTAAAAGCAATTTACTTTACTACGAGATCTCTCGGCGCGCCTTCACTAATGTGTCTATAACTTCGAAAATATTCGTCGGATCGACTTGAAATTTTGTGTGTGTATACTCAGATATATATTAAGAAAATGCAAAAAAAAAATCGATTTTTTCAAAATCCTAACTGTATATAACCCCTTAAGGAAGGACCTAGGAAACAACAAGTTCAGTTTGCTGATTGATGAATCGACTGACATTTCCACAAATAGGATACTCGGTCAGAATCAAAATCTAAAACAACAACTATTTTAATTATAACATTAGCATTATGTGTAGTCGTCGCCATAAATTATTATAGCCATCAACGGTCAACAATTACGTCCACTCTGTTATCGTTGATTTAAATCGAAAGTGGAGACGCGGTCACAATTGCAAATTGCATTTTGGAGGAATTAAAAAAAGCCAAATTCAAGTCAAAAACCTGATTGGAATTGGGACGGAAGATGCAAATGTCATGGTGGGTAAAAATAAGAGCGTCTTTGTTGAGCTGAAGAAGTCCATGCCGTCCTTAATACTAGTCAAGTGCGTGTGCCATTCCGTGCAATTAACAGTATAATAACATTTGTCCGGTTTTTTTTTTGTCCATTTTTAAAAAATGTTGTCCCTTTTTTGTCCTTTTTACTTGGTCCAACTGTCCTTTATTTTTGGAGAGGAGCTGGCAACACTGGTTGCTCATAGTGATGAGTGCGAATGAGAGAGGTTTAAGTGTAGTACTGCTTGAACTTATAGTGAACGTATCTGCTCAATTCAATATGTTCACACTACTGGACAAATAACGGTTAATGAATATTGGCGGCTAATGGCGGCATTGAAATGAGCGCCAATATTTAACTGAGCGCCAAGTGGTGAAGTAAAGAAGTGAAATAATAAATCTGCAATTGTTTTTATTATTATTGCATTATTATTTGCATTTCTTTGCTTGTAATGAAATTAATTTAATTGTGATTGTGAAAAGTGATTTAAAGTGATAGTGATTTAGTTTAAAAGGTTTTCAGTGAAGTTCTTTATAATTTGCTTGAAGTGCTTTATATATTTTATTTATAATTTTTATTTATAATTTATTTTTAATATATTCTTATTATTATGAAGTGTACTAAGTGCGACCGTTCTTTCAATAGGAAATATTCGTTGGGCGTCCACATGGCAAAAGTTCATGGTGGCGAGCGACCAAATATTCCCTGTTCAAAGTGCGGTCGTAGTTTTGTTTGTAGGTCAAGTATGTACAAGCATAGGGCTATTTGTACTGTTGGGGGAAGACAATTCGACAAACGACGGAGCAACGGACATCGATAGGGATTTAGTTAAAGAGAGCGACCTCTTTTTTAAGGAGTCTGACCCTAGGGCAATATTGCCAATAATGGTCGCTAATGGCAGGAAATATTGGGAAGAGCTACGTACTATGTATGATACTTTAGTGCTGAATAGATGCAGCTTTGTCTATCTTCTGGTCGATCGCGCCAGAATAGGTAGGGATAGTGTTTTTAATGTAGGTAGAGGAACGGGTATTCGTGCACAGGCACACTTTAGAGAAGCAATTAGGGCACGTGAGGAACAGGACGGTGAGTTGCCTAGTGGTAGCTCTGATAGGAATTCAGGTATGAGCCCCAAATTGAAAGCAATTTGGAGTATCTGGGATGCAGGTAGGGAAGTAGGATTAAGAAAAATATGCCTTAATGTTTCCACATTTGAAGCAGAAGTAATGGAAGCATTACTGATAAGTGAATTTAATAATTTGACGAATATCAATGAAAGTCATTTTCCAGTATCTGTAAAGAATTGGAGTATGATGCAGAGAGCAGCGGTGACATGTTTCGGTTTGACAGAAGTGTCAAAAAGTAACATGGAATGCTTTTCGTCACAACAATTAAATTTCGAATAGTTATAAGTTTTATTATTACAGTATTATATTTTACAGTATTATAATTTATTAAGTTAATTATATTAAGTTTTATTAAGATTAATTTTAAGTTTAATTTTAAATTTAATGGTGCGGTATACCTATCGGGGAACCCCAGCCATTTAAAAGAATTGGGGATAATGCGCTTACGTGTAATACCTCTTGGGTAGTGTGGAAAACTACACATGTAAAATAAAAATATATAATTTTTTTGTTATTTTTATTTTTTTTTTTTTTTTTGTATTTTCCTATGAATAAATTTATACATCTGTCTAAAACAACATTTTGTATATTTAATAATATCGAATAAAATAGAATAAAATTAATTAAGAAGAACAATTTATTTAAAATAAATTACAAAACAATATTATATCCATTAAACTGACAGTTATAATGATTAAATCAAATATATTCCAGCCACAATGAAAAAAAAAATCTTTCGAAAGCGCCATCAGTTTAACAATACATTCAAATGTAAAAATGGAGGTGAAAACTTAAAAAGAAATAAAAAATAGTAGTACGCCAAAAGACGCACTTTATTGCCCATTATTGTTTAATTTTAATTTACGTGGCCATTTCCATTGCTATCGTTGTTACTACTTGAGTCTTTGCCACTTTTGCCGTTGCCGCCACCACCACCACCACCAGCACCTTTTTTCTGCATGTTTTCTTTTTGCTATAGGAACTCAATAGGACCCCTTTACGCGAATCAATTTTCTTTTTATTGCGCACATCCCCATACGAAAAAACATATTCACAATGCAGTGCCCTTCGCTCGAGTCAACAAAATTACGTTTCAGCCAGTTTCAACATCTGCATTATGTCGTCACCTGGACACCTGAGTGAGTTGTGCAGCTCGCATTTTAATGCCACAAATATTAATATGAACCATAGAACCAAATGCACAAATATAATCAGGAACGTTCTGGCCCCGCACTTTAAAGATGACTTAAGGGGTTATATACAGTGAGGAGGTCGAAAAAAAAGGCATTTTTCAAGAATTTTTTGTAAGCTAACTATTTGGTTTATTGATTTGAAACTTGGCAGGTATATTATGACAACCTTAAACTATATTCACATATGTTTTATTGCCAAAAATAGTTATCGGGAACGTTGATATTGCCAATTTTGCAGAGGTCCGCAAAAACAAGACCTTTTGCGGTGTGCACGATATCTCTGGACTGGATCATCCAAAATTCAAAAACCAAATAGATTTCATTAATATAATAAATAATCTAGTGATTAATCGAAGGAATAAGCAAAAAAAAATTTTTTGACAAAATGGCGGCTACTCAAAGCAAAAGGTTCGATTTTCAACCAAAATTTGGCTCTTTAATTGTTTTTAAAAATAAGAAATTTTCATCGGATGGGGAAATCCTTCGATTAAATATAGTTAAGAAGCTTGTGTAAAAATTTCAGACCGATCGGTTCAGCCGTTTCTGAGAAATCTTGCTCATCGACTTTGAAAACACCGTTTCGAGAAAAACGCGTTTAAAGTTTTAAAAGCAATTTACTTTACTACGAGATCTCTCGGCGCGCCTTCACTAATGTGTCTATAACTTCGAAAATATTCGTCGGATCGACTTGAAATTTTGTGTGTGTATACTCAGATATATATTAAGAAAATGCAAAAAAAAAAAATCGATTTTTTCAAAATCCTAACTGTATATAACCCCTTAAGGAAGGACCTAGGAAACAACAAGTTCAGTTTGCTGATTGATGAATCGACTGACATTTCCACAAATAGGATACTCGGTCAGAATCAAAATCTAAAACAACAACTATTTTAATTATAACATTAGCATCATGTGTAGTCGTCGCCATAAATTATTATAGCCATCAACGGTCAACAATTACGTCCACTCTGTTATCGTTGATTTAAATCGAAAGTGGAGACGCGGTCACAATTGCAAATTGCATTTTGGAGGAATTAAAAAAAGCCAAATTCAAGTCAAAAACCTGATTGGAATTGGGACGGAAGATGCAAATGTCATGGTGGGTAAAAATAAGAGCGTCTTTGTTGAGCTGAAGAAGTCCATGCCGTCCTTAATACTAGTCAAGTGCGTGTGCCATTCCGTGCAATTAACAGTATAATAACATTTGTCCGGTTTTTTTTTTGTCCATTTTTAAAAAATGTTGTCCCTTTTTTTGTCCTTTTTACTTGGTCCAACTGTCCTTTATTTTTGGAGAGGAGCTGGCAACACTGGTTGCTCATAGTGATGAGTGCGAATGAGAGAGGTTTAAGTGTAGTACTGCTTGAACTTATAGTGAACGTATCTGCTCAATTCAATATGTTCACACTACTGGACAAATAACGGTTAATGAATATTGGCGGCTAATGGCGGCATTGAAATGAGCGCCAATATTTAACTGAGCGCCAAGTGGTGAAGTAAAGAAGTGAAATAATAAATCTGCAATTGTTTTTATTATTATTGCATTATTATTTGCATTTCTTTGCTTGTAATGAAATTAATTTAATTGTGATTGTGAAAAGTGATTTAAAGTGATAGTGATTTAGTTTAAAAGGTTTTCAGTGAAGTTCTTTATAATTTGCTTGAAGTGCTTTATATATTTTATTTATAATTTTTATTTATAATTTATTTTTAATATATTCTTATTATTATGAAGTGTACTAAGTGCGACCGTTCTTTCAATAGGAAATATTCGTTGGGCGTCCACATGGCAAAAGTTCATGGTGGCGAGCGACCAAATATTCCCTGTTCAAAGTGCGGTCGTAGTTTTGTTTGTAGGTCAAGTATGTACAAGCATAGGGCTATTTGTACTGTTGGGGGAAGACAATTCGACAAACGACGGAGCAACGGACATCGATAGGGATTTAGTTAAAGAGAGCGACCTCTTTTTTAAGGAGTCTGACCCTAGGGCAATATTGCCAATAATGGTCGCTAATGGCAGGAAATATTGGGAAGAGCTACGTACTATGTATGATACTTTAGTGCTGAATAGATGCAGCTTTGTCTATCTTCTGGTCGATCGCGCCAGAATAGGTAGGGATAGTGTTTTTTATGTAGGTAGAGGAACGGGTATTCGTGCACAGGCACACTTTAGAGAAGCAATTAGGGCACGTGAGGAACAGGACGGTGAGTTGCCTAGTGGTAGCTCTGATAGGAATTCAGGTATGAGCTCCAAATTGAAAGCAATTTGGAGTATCTGGGATGCAGGTAGGGAAGTAGGATTAAGAAAAATATGCCTTAATGTTTCCACATTTGAAGCAGAAGTAATGGAAGCATTACTGATAAGTGAATTTAATAATTTGACGAATATCAATGAAAGTCATTTTCCAGTATCTGTAAAGAATTGGAGTATGATGCAGAGAGCAGCGGTGACATGTTTCGGTTTGACAGAAGTGTCAAAAAGTAACATGGAATGCTTTTCGTCACAACAATTAAATTTCGAATAGTTATAAGTTTTATTATTACAGTATTATATTTTACAGTATTATAATTTATTAAGTTAATTATATTAAGTTTTATTAAGATTAATTTTAAGTTTAATTTTAAATTTAAAAGAATTGATGGGGATAATGCGCTTACGTGTAATACCTCTTGGGTAGTGTGGAAAACTACACATGTAAAATAAAAATATATAATTTTTTTATTACTTTTATTTTTTTTTTTTTTTTGTATTTTCCTATGAATAAATTTATACATCTGTCTAAAACAACATTTTGTATATTTAATAATATCGAATAAAATAGAATAAAATTAATTAAGAAGAACAATTTATTTAAAATAAATTACAAAACAATATTATATCCATTAAACTGACAGTTATAATGATTAAATCAAATATATTCCAGCCACAATGAAAAAAAAAAATCTTTCGAAAGCGCCATCAGTTTAACAATACATTCAAATGTAAAAATGGAGGTGAAAACTTAAAAAGAAATAAAAAATAGTAGTACGCCAAAAGACGCACTTTATTGCCCATTATTGTTTAATTTTAATTTACGTGGCCATTTCCATTGCTATCGTTGTTACTACTTGAGTCTTTGCCACTTTTGCCGTTGCCGCCACCACCACCACCACCAGCACCTTTTTTCTGCATGTTTTCTTTTTGCTATAGGAACTCAATAGGACCCCTTTACGCGAATCAATTTTCTTTTTATTGCGCACATCCCCATACGAAAAAACATATTCACAATGCAGTGCCCTTCGCTCGAGTCAACAAAATTACGTTTCAGCCAGTTTCAACATCTGCATTATGTCGTCACCTGGACACCTGAGTGAGTTGTGCAGCTCGCATTTTAATGCCACAAATATTAATATGAACCATAGAACCAAATGCACAAATATAATCAGGAACGTTCTGGCCCCGCACTTTAAAGATGACTTAAGGGGTTATATACAGTGAGGAGGTCGAAAAAAAGGCATTTTTCAAGAATTTTTTTGTAAGCTAACTATTTGGTTTATTGATTTGAAACTTGGCAGGTATATTATGACAACCTTAAACTATATTCACATATGTTTTATTGCCAAAAATAGTTATCGGGAACGTTGATATTGCCAATTTTGCAGAGGTCCGCAAAAACAAGACCTTTTGCGGTGTGCACGATATCTCTGGACTGGATCATCCAAAATTCAAAAACCAAATAGATTTCATTAATATAATAAATTATCTAGTGATTAATCGAAGGAATAAGCAAAAAAAAATTTTTTGACAAAATGGCGGCTACTCAAAGCAAAAGGTTCGATTTTCAACCAAAATTTGGCTCTTTAATTGTTTTTAAAAATAAGAAATTTTCATCGGATGGGGAAATCCTTCGATTAAATATAGTTAAGAAGCTTGTGTAAAAATTTCAGACCGATCGGTTCAGCCGTTTCTGAGAAATCTTGCTCATCGACTTTGAAAACACCGTTTCGAGAAAAACGCGTTTAAAGTTTTAAAAGCAATTTACTTTACTACGAGATCTCTCGGCGCGCCTTCACTAATGTGTCTATAACTTCGAAAATATTCGTCGGATCGACTTGAAATTTTGTGTGTGTATACTCAGATATATATTAAGAAAATGCAAAAAAAAAAATCGATTTTTTCAAAATCCTAACTGTATATAACCCCTTAAGGAAGGACCTAGGAAACAACAAGTTCAGTTTGCTGATTGATGAATCGACTGACATTTCCACAAATAGGACACTCGGTCAGAATCAAAATCTAAAACAACAACTATTTTAATTATAACATTAGCATCATGTGTAGTCGTCGCCATAAATTATTATAGCCATCAACGGTCAACAATTACGTCCACTCTGTTATCGTTGATTTAAATCGAAAGTGGAGACGCGGTCACAATTGCAAATTGCATTTTGGAGGAATTAAAAAAAGCCAAATTCAAGTCAAAAACCTGATTGGAATTGGGACGGAAGATGCAAATGTCATGGTGGGTAAAAATAAGAGCGTCTTTGTTGAGCTGAAGAAGTCCATGCCGTCCTTAATACTAGTCAAGTGCGTGTGCCATTCCGTGCAATTAACAGTATAATAACATTTGTCCGTTTTTTTTTTGTCCATTTTTAAAAAATGTTGTCCCTTTTTTTTCCTTTTTACTTGGTCCAACTGTCCTTTATTTTTGGAGAGGAGCTGGCAACACTGGTTGCTCATAGTGATGAGTGCGAATGAGAGAGGTTTAAGTGTAGTACTGCTTGAACTTATAGTGAACGTATCTGCTCAATTCAATATGTTCACACTACTGGACAAATAACGGTTAATGAATATTGGCGGCTAATGGCGGCATTGAAATGAGCGCCAATATTTAACTGAGCGCCAAGTGGTGAAGTAAAGAAGTGAAATAATAAATCTGCAATTGTTTTTATTATTATTGCATTATTATTTGCATTTCTTTGCTTGTAATGAAATTAATTTAATTGTGATTGTGAAAAGTGATTTAAAGTGATAGTGATTTAGTTTAAAAGGTTTTCAGTGAAGTTCTTTATAATTTGCTTGAAGTGCTTTATATATTTTATTTATAATTTTTATTTATAATTTATTTTTAATATATTCTTATTATTATGAAGTGTACTAAGTGCGACCGTTCTTTCAATAGGAAATATTCGTTGGGCGTCCACATGGCAAAAGTTCATGGTGGCGAGCGACCAAATATTCCCTGTTCAAAGTGCGGTCGTAGTTTTGTTTGTAGGTCAAGTATGTACAAGCATAGGGCTATTTGTACTGTTGGGGGAAGACAATTCGACAAACGACGGAGCAACGGACATCGATAGGGATTTAGTTAAAGAGAGCGACCTCTTTTTTAAGGAGTCTGACCCTAGGGCAATATTGCCAATAATGGTCGCTAATGGCAGGAAATATTGGGAAGAGCTACGTACTATGTATGATACTTTAGTGCTGAATAGATGCAGCTTTGTCTATCTTCTGGTCGATCGCGCCAGAATAGGTAGGGATAGTGTTTTTTATGTAGGTAGAGGAACGGGTATTCGTGCACAGGCACACTTTAGAGAAGCAATTAGGGCACGTGAGGAACAGGACGGTGAGTTGCCTAGTGGTAGCTCTGATAGGAATTCAGGTATGAGCCCCAAATTGAAAGCAATTTGGAGTATCTGGGATGCAGGTAGGGAAGTAGGATTAAGAAAAATATGCCTTAATGTTTCCACATTTGAAGCAGAAGAAATGGAAGCATTACTGATAAGTGAATTTAATAATTTGACGAATATCAATGAAAGTCATTTTCCAGTATCTGTAAAGAATTGGAGTATGATGCAGAGAGCAGCGGTGACATGTTTCGGTTTGACAGAAGTGTCAAAAAGTAACATGGAATGCTTTTCGTCACAACAATTAAATTTCGAATAGTTATAAGTTTTATTATTACAGTATTATATTTTACAGTATTATAATTTATTAAGTTAATTATATTAAGTTTTATTAAGATTAATTTTAAGTTTAATTTTAAATTTAATGGTGCGGTATACCTATCGGGGAACCCCAGCCATTTAAAAGAATTGGGGATAATGCGCTTACGTGTAATACCTCTTGGGTAGTGTGGAAAACTACACATGTAAAATAAAAATATATAATTTTTTTGTTATTTTTATTTTTTTTTTTTTTTTGTATTTTCCTATGAATAAATTTATACATCTGTCTAAAACAACATTTTGTATATTTAATAATATCGAATAAAATAGAATAAAATTAATTAAGAAGAACAATTTATTTAAAATAAATTACAAAACAATATTATATCCATTAAACTGACAGTTATAATGATTAAATCAAATATATTCCAGCCACAATGAAAAAAAAAAATCTTTCGAAAGCGCCATCAGTTTAACAATACATTCAAATGTAAAAATGGAGGTGAAAACTTAAAAAGAAATAAAAAATAGTAGTACGCCAAAAGACGCACTTTATTGCCCATTATTGTTTAATTTTAATTTACGTGGCCATTTCCATTGCTATCGTTGTTACTACTTGAGTCTTTGCCACTTTTGCCGTTGCCGCCACCACCACCACCACCAGCACCTTTTTTCTGCATGTTTTCTTTTTGCTATAGGAACTCAATAGGACCCCTTTACGCGAATCAATTTTCTTTTTATTGCGCACATCCCCATACGAAAAAACATATTCACAATGCAGTGCCCTTCGCTCGAGTCAACAAAATTACGTTTCAGCCAGTTTCAACATCTGCATTATGTCGTCAAGAGGCTGCACTTGCAATGTTTTCTGTCCAACATTCTGCAATCAATCCTGTTGGACACCTGAGTGAGTTGTGCAGCTCGCATTTTAATGCCACAAATATTAATATGAACCATAGAACCAAATGCACAAATATAATCAGGAACGTTCTGGCCCCGCACTTTAAAGATGACTTAAGGGGTTATATACAATGAGGAGGTCGAAAAAAAGGCATTTTTCAAGAATTTTTGTAAGCTAACTATTTGGTTTATTGATTTGAAACTTGGCAGGTATATTATGACAACCTTAAACTATATTCACATATGTTTTATTGCCAAAAATAGTTATCGGGAACGTTGATATTGCCAATTTTGCAGAGGTCCGCAAAAACAAGACCTTTTGCGGTGTGCACGATATCTCTGGACTGGATCATCCAAAATTCAAAAACCAAATAGATTTCATTAATATAATAAATAATCTAGTGATTAATCGAAGGAATAAGCAAAAAAAAATTTTTTGACAAAATGGCGGCTACTCAAAGCAAAAGGTTCGATTTTCAACCAAAATTTGGCTCTTTAATTGTTTTTAAAAATAAGAAATTTTCATCGGATGGGGAAATCCTTCGATTAAATATAGTTAAGAAGCTTGTGTAAAAATTTCAGACCGATCGGTTCAGCCGTTTCTGAGAAATCTTGCTCATCGACTTTGAAAACACCGTTTCGAGAAAAACGCGTTTAAAGTTTTAAAAGCAATTTACTTTACTACGAGATCTCTCGGCGCGCCTTCACTAATGTGTCTATAACTTCGAAAATATTCGTCGGATCGACTTGAAATTTTGTGTGTGTATACTCAGATATATATTAAGAAAATGCAAAAAAAAAAATCGATTTTTTCAAAATCCTAACTGTATATAACCCCTTAAGGAAGGACCTAGGAAACAACAAGTTCAGTTTGCTGATTGATGAATCGACTGACATTTCCACAAATAGGATACTCGGTCAGAATCAAAATCTAAAACAACAACTATTTTAATTATAACATTAGCATTATGTGTAGTCGTCGCCATAAATTATTATAGCCATCAACGGTCAACAATTACGTCCACTCTGTTATCGTTGATTTAAATCGAAAGTGGAGACGCGGTCACAATTGCAAATTGCATTTTGGAGGAATTAAAAAAAGCCAAATTCAAGTCAAAAACCTGATTAGAATTGGGACGGAAGATGCAAATGTCATGGTGGGTAAAAATAAGAGCGTCTTTGTTGAGCTGAAGAAGTCCATGCCGTCCTTAATACTAGTCAAGTGCGTGTGCCATTCCGTGCAATTAACAGTATAATAACATTTGTCCGGTTTTTTTTTTGTCCTTTTTAAAAAATGTTGTCCCTTTTTTTGTCCTTTTTACTTGGTCCAACTGTCCTTTATTTTTGGAGAGGAGCTGGCAACACTGGTTGCTCATAGTGATGAGTGCGAATGAGAGAGGTTTAAGTGTAGTACTGCTTGAACTTATAGTGAACGTATCTGCTCAATTCAATATGTTCACACTACTGGACAAATAACGGTTAATGAATATTGGCGGCTAATGGCGGCATTGAAATGAGCGCCAATATTTAACTGAGCGCCAAGTGGTGAAGTAAAGAAGTGAAATAATAAATCTGCAATTGTTTTTATTATTATTGCATTATTATTTGCATTTCTTTGCTTGTAATGAAATTAATTTAATTGTGATTGTGAAAAGTGATTTAAAGTGATAGTGATTTAGTTTAAAAGGTTTTCAGTGAAGTTCTTTATAATTTGCTTGAAGTGCTTTATATATTTTATTTATAATTTTTATTTATAATTTATTTTTAATATATTCTTATTATTATGAAGTGTACTAAGTGCGACCGTTCTTTCAATAGGAAATATTCGTTGGGCGTCCACATGGCAAAAGTTCATGGTGGCGAGCGACCAAATATTCCCTGTTCAAAGTGCGGTCGTAGTTTTGTTTGTAGGTCAAGTATGTACAAGCATAGGGCTATTTGTACTGTTGGGGGAAGACAATTCGACAAACGACGGAGCAACGGACATCGATAGGGATTTAGTTAAAGAGAGCGACCTCTTTTTTAAGGAGTCTGACCCTAGGGCAATATTGCCAATAATGGTCGCTAATGGCAGGAAATATTGGGAAGAGCTACGTACTATGTATGATACTTTAGTGCTGAATAGATGCAGCTTTGTCTATCTTCTGGTCGATCGCGCCAGAATAGGTAGGGATAGTGTTTTTTATGTAGGTAGAGGAACGGGTATTCGTGCACAGGCACACTTTAGAGAAGCAATTAGGGCACGTGAGGAACAGGACGGTGAGTTGCCTAGTGGTAGCTCTGATAGGAATTCAGGTATGAGCCCAAAATTGAAAGCAATTTGGAGTATCTGGGATGCAGGTAGGGAAGTAGGATTAAGAAAAATATGCCTTAATGTTTCCACATTTGAAGCAGAAGTAATGGAAGCATTACTGATAAGTGAATTTAATAATTTGACGAATATCAATGAAAGTCATTTTCCAGTATCTGTAAAGAATTGGAGTATGATGCAGAGAGCAGCGGTGACATGTTTCGGTTTGACAGAAGTGTCAAAAAGTAACATGGAATGCTTTTCGTCACAACAATTAAATTTCGAATAGTTATAAGTTTTATTATTACAGTATTATATTTTACAGTATTATAATTTATTAAGTTAATTATATTAAGTTTTATTAAGATTAATTTTAAGTTTAATTTTAAATTTAATGGTGCGGTATACCTATCGGGGAACCCCAGCCATTTAAAAGAATTGGGGATAATGCGCTTACGTGTAATACCTCTTGGGTAGTGTGGAAAACTACACATGTAAAATAAAAATATATAATTTTTTTGTTATTTTTATTTTTTTTTTTTTTTTGTATTTTCCTATGAATAAATTTATACATCTGTCTAAAACAACATTTTGTATATTTAATAATATCGAATAAAATAGAATAAAATTAATTAAGAAGAACAATTTATTTAAAATAAATTACAAAACAATATTATATCCATTAAACTGACAGTTATAATGATTAAATCAAATATATTCCAACCACAATGAAAAAAAAAAATCTTTCGAAAGCGCCATCAGTTTAACAATACATTCAAATGTAAAAATGGAGGTGAAAACTTAAAAAGAAATAAAAAATAGTAGTACGCCAAAAGACGCACTTTATTGCCCATTATTGTTTAATTTTAATTTACGTGGCCATTTCCATTGCTATCGTTGTTACTACTTGAGTCTTTGCCACTTTTGCCGTTGCCGCCACCACCACCACAGCACCTTTTTTTCTGCATGTTTTCTTTTTGCTATAGGAACTCAATAGGACCCCTTTACGCGAATCAATTTTCTTTTTATTGTTTTTATTTAATTTTTTTACATTCTAAATGATAGTCTTCAGTCCGACTTCCATGTCGATGGTTGCATAACCGGAGGTGATTACGAGAAAATCGAGCCAATTCCAAGGATTGCGCATATAAATGTATTTTTTGAGTAGGAGTAGCCTTTGGCAATGATTTTTATAACCATTTCAATGGAGTAAATGGCGAGGAGGAAGATATGTATATCTGTATGTGTGGTGTAAATTAAATGAATAAAAAGTAAAAAAAATATATATCTAAATGTAAACTTACTCGGCTTCCTCAACGGTTTCAATTTCAAGTCCATTACGCAGTAATCGAAGAACTGATTTGTTGCAATATAAACACAAACGCGTCGTGTTTGACTCCATGGATGAAATAGGAAGAGGCTTTTAGTGCCGGTGAAACGGTGTATGTAGCGAATTATGTAGTAATTATGTAGTATTCAGACTATTAGTTATGTTCTATTTAAATTACATGGACATGCACATCATTATTTATATTGAATGCAATAATTGCAATAATGTATCCGTTACTTAAACGTCATCGTCCATATTATGAATATGAGTATTAAGTTATAGTATAGTAATTTAATATAAATTAGATAATTGTTAAGTATAATAACTCCGAGACGTGTTATTTAAATATTATTGATTTATAATTTATTGGTCTTATTATTATTGTTTATTATTATTTATAGTGAAAGACCATTTGGTCCACGTACTTAGCGAACGTATAACAATAACAAAAATAACAATGGTCTACAAGTGTACGCAAGTAAGTGTAAACGCGAGGCAAGATCTATCTAGCTCTGTTCCACTTACGAGCAGACCAATGGTAACAATGGTCTACCATTGTAGACCATTCCGTGGACCATTCGTAGACCAATGTTATTGCTGCTTTGCTCGCACCTATATGAGCTATATCGCTCCATGTCGTTCGGAAGGGCGAACGAGACGATTCGATTTCTTGGTCACACCTACTATGTCTAGCTCTGTTCTTTTATCGGTTCTAATCGGTTATACCCGCACGGTCTAATCGGTTATAACCACACGGTTTAAACGAGTTACCATATATAACCGATAAGACCGTTCACCACAGCATGGGTACTACAGGGTGGATACGTGGACCGGTAAACACTCATATCGGTACAGGAAACCCTTGGTTTTCTATAACGCATTTTCGCTCCAACGCGGTTCCCAAAACGAGGAAATTTTCTACCAACGCGCCTGCAACGCGATTTTTACAAATTCACTTATTCCTCTGAGGGTAATTGAACGCCGACGGCAATTTGTTGGTGGCGTCGTTATTGTTTGCTAATTTAAAAGGTTATTCCCCGGCTCTAACATTGTGTGATGCTAGAACCACGGTGAAAAGCGTTTTTTGTTTTTTGTTCGAAAATGTATGCTGCTTTAATTTGATGTTGTAAGTCTTATGTTAGTTTTTTGTCGCCTTTGCATGTAAGACCATTAAACAAAAAACACGTGCCTTAAAAATGCCAGATGAAATGAAAAGATCGCCTTTAAAACGATCGGTAGCATAGATAATGAAGGTAAATGGAACAATCTCTTATGGTGAGGATAGAAGATATGACAAAAAACGTTTGACTTTCGATGGAAATGTAATTAAGCTTGAAGCCCTAAAAATATTTTAATTATTTAAAGGAAATAGAAAAATCGGCAATCAATGAAGACCACCATCCATTCGTAGCTAGTAATGGAAATACAGGGTGAAACTGCATCTGCAGACGCTGATGCTGCAGATAAATACTAATGTTCAAATCGCATTTTTTTCCCCCAACACTACATCGCTATTACAGCCTTAAGAATGGGGCATAATAGCAACAATCACAGCATAAAACATACGCAAATCATTTGAATTAATATTAGAGAAGATGAAGTCCGCAAATATAACGGTTCAAGAAGTATGAAAACAGTTCTCAATTTTTAATTGTGTTGAAATTATTGATACGTCACTTAAAGAAATTCGTCATTCAACACTTAAAGCTTGGGATGCACTACTACCGGAAAGTGACGTTCAGGAAACAGTTGCAGAACCAATAGAGGATGAATATAGAAACATAGCGAGATTGGCGCATGCAGCGATGGATTGAATTTGATGAAATAACAATTGATGATATAAAGAGATAGAATTCAAACCAATAATCGTCGAAAATATGCCCGAATCTGATAAGGGATCAAGCTCACATTTTGTACTAGAACGAACAAAACGTCCGAGACAAATCATAATAACTGATGAGGAGAAGTAGAAATTTATGGCTCTATTTTTGTTTTAAAATATTATTTCTTCCAACTTGAATATGTTACGTAGAACTGAAATTTTATTTTTGTTTAGTTTTTGTTTAAATAAATGAAGTGTTATCAAATTAAATAATTTTTTTTTATTAAAAAAAAAAAAAAAAAAAAAAAAGGAAGAAGGTTAACTTCGGGGGAACCGAAGCTGAAATACCCGTTACATGGGCGTGTCGTCTTGGTTTTGACCCTGGATGACAAAAAGTTTTTACCCAATTGGGGGCGAGTACATTCATAAATAAATACTATTTAAAAAAAAAAATCGAAAAAAATACGATATATACTAAAAAGTCCATTTTCGAACTTAACCTAGTCGTTGCCGAGAAAAAGCTTAAGTTTAAAATTTCAGCCCAATATCTTTATATCTTCATCGAAAAGATCGCATACAACAAACAGACGGACAGACGGACAGACAGACGGACATGGCTAACGATTCGTCTCATCGAGCTGATCAAGAATATATATACTTTATGGGGTCTCCGATGCCTCCTTCAAGCGTTACAAACTTTTTGACAAACTGAATAAACACTATATGTAACGGGTAAAAAATACATATATTAAGTATGAATATATATACAGATAAAATTCATTCTTTCAGTTTGGAACCAAACTCTAATTTTTGTATGGACATTTCGGCATTTCTTAGTAACCTAACCCGGCGATGTAGGAGGGTTACCTTCATTGAAATTTAATCAGCAGCAGCACAAGAATGATAAAAAACAAGAATACGTCTTGCGCAGGTCCATTATTCTTTTTTGCAATTAGTTGTTTTGTTGTGACGAATAAAAAGTATTATATTACGTTTCCACTGGATTTTGCGTTCGAGTTAGCGTTAACCTGTTGCTATCGAAAGCAATTCATACTTTGAAGTAGGTAATATATAAGTAATATTGTATACCATTTGAGTAGGCGTTGCTTTGGATAGCAACAGGTTAAAGCTAACTCGAACGCAAAAGCCAGTGGAAACGTACTATTAGTTGGTGCTTCGTAAATACAATGAATAACTGTAAAAACAATAAAACAATAATAATAAAGTAAACATAAATAAACGCATTTTGATTTATATTAAAAATTAGAAGTGCAAACAAATGGAAATAATAATAAAGAAAATAATTAATTAAAAAATCCAATAGACATACAAATAAAAATGAGGTGCATCGTAGCAAATTGTAAAAGCAGCAATGACGGGCCAGGTAGTTCTGGGTCTAGTTTCTTTAAGTTTCCAGTAGACACTGCTATTAGACATAAATGGATAAATTTTTTATGGACGTGATAAACAGTTTAAAGAAACCCGTGCGGTTCCTAAAAAGTAGTAAGCGCATCCGGAAATGGCTGGTGCTTTGGCGTCTAGATCCAAAAATCTTTCATGTGACTGCATCAATGCTTGCAAATGCGATTCTTTGAAGTCTCGGAAATCAAGAACATTGAAAGTTAAAAAATGTCCAGCTCCCTATCCGAAACGGACAGCTTATTCACGTTCATCGTCATCAAGTCCTATTGATTTTGATTTGAATTTTGTTCCGGAAGCTACAACAAGCGCCAACTCTCCCATGGAATGCCAAGTTGGTGTTGATGAGAACATTGTGGAAGGGTTTGCTTCATCGGTTCCTTTTCAAGCCTGGCAGTCCGCTGAAGTTTTCAACAATACAAAGAAGCGCAAAAAACGAGTGCATATCTTCGGGACAGAAAAATAAATTCGTGGATCAATCAGTTCGTTCATCTTTTTTCTTCTCTTTTGGATATGAATGATCAAGATGGGATGGAATCTGATCATAGTGATCAAACAATTAATATTGTGAATGTTCCTAAGCCTCCACCAGTATTTTTGTCATATATTACTGATATTAGCTCAATGCTAAATGATTTTAATTCAGTCATTAAGCCTGAAGATTATTCATATAAGGC
Source organism: Leucophenga varia (assembly GCA_018903435.1). NCBI lineage: Eukaryota > Metazoa > Arthropoda > Insecta > Diptera > Drosophilidae > Leucophenga > Leucophenga varia. Next base: position 12,061 of record JAEIFJ010001288.1, on the reverse strand, counting down.
TGGAATAAAAGGTAATATTAGATAAATGATAAAGAATGTTAAGGCGTATATGACAATCAACGTCAATATCACACCTATCAGCTTAAGCAGGAACGTGCTTTTAGAATAGTGATTAAAAATCTGCACTTTTCGACTTCAGTGACATTTATAAAAGAAGAGCTTGAAAGGAAGGGACACTCAGTGCGAAATGCTATGAATGCAGGAAGTAAAAAAGATGGAAGGCAAATGTCTATCTTTTTTGTTGACTTAGAGCCGGCCGGAAATATTAAACTGGCACTAGATATTACACGTCTGTGCAATGCAGTTATTAAAGTGGAATATCCAAAGAAGTTTGATGATATTGTACAGTGCCATCGTTGTCAGGAGTATGGCCATACACAAAAATATTGTCGTAAGCCTTTCAGGTGTGTTAAGTGTGGTAGTAATCATGCCTCAACTGCTTGTACTAAGGAAAGAAGTGCACCTGCAATCTGCGTACATTGTCAAGAGCCTCATACAGCAAACTATAGAGGATGCAAGGTGTATCAGGCAATGGTTGTCCGGCGTAGGACAGGTTTATCTTATGCAGACGTTGTCCGACCATTTAATCATCAGCAAAACTCTTCAACAAGTTAATATGGTTGCCTTATCCACACAAAACATACCAACTAATTCATTCGAGTATCTGTCCCAACTTTTAGAGCGCCAAGAAAAATCACTGGAGAATGATGGAACGCAGCCAAATTCAATGGAGCATATGATGGAGCGATTGATGTCGCAAGTTTCGTCATTAATTTCAAAATAATGCAGTTAAACTTACGCTTCTGTATATGGAACGCGAATGGCCTAGCAAAGCATAAGCTAGAACTTGAAAGCTTTGCTGTTACAAATCATGTTGACGCTATTTTGGTGTCGGAAACTCATTTTAATAACCTATCGAACTTTCGTATAAAAGATTACGATCTAATATCAGCAGATCATCCAAGAAATAGACCTCATGGTGGTGCAGCTATATTAATTAAAAGCAAATTAAATCATGAACCCCTCGAGTCAATATGTCAGCAAAGAGTCCAATGTGCCAGGACAAAAATTAAGAGTGCTCAAGGAGATTTCATACTAGCTGCACTCTACTGTCCTCCTCCTCATAGTTGGACAACTCAACATTTCAAAAATCTTTTTGATGAGTTTGGTGAACGATTTTTTGTTGGTGGAGAAAAAAAATCTAATAGAGAAAATATAAGAGGACATATAAAGGGTGGTTAAATTTCAAGGGGCGATGTTGATTTGGAATAAAACACGAATTATTTAGGAAATTATTGACATTTCTTTTTATTATGATATATTGGTATGACTCAATTATGTATGGAACAAAATATCGGCCAAATGGCCGCCACGGCTTCGGAGGCACACGTCCATCCGATGGTCTAAATTTTCGATGACGCTGAGGCATAATTGAGTTTCAATGTCGTTAATGTGCCGAATTATCTCATCCTTGATTATCTCTTGAATTGCTGTTGGCTTATTGGCGTACACCTTTTCTTTCAAATAACCCCAAAGAAGGAAGTCCAACGGTGTCAAATCACATGATCTTGGCAGCCAGTTGACATCGCCGCGACGTGAGATTATTCGGCCATCAAATTTTTCGCGCAAAAGAGCCATTGTTTCGTTAGCTGTTTGGCAAGTGGCACCCGTCCTGTTGAAACCACATATCGTCCACATCCATATCTTCCAATTCAGGCCACAAAAAGTTAGTTATCATCTCACGATAGCGAACACCATCCACAGTAATTGCCTGGCCAGCCTCATTTTCGAAGAAGTACGGCCCTATGATGCAGCCAGCCCATAAACCGCACCAAACAGTCACTCTTTGTGGATGCATTGGTTTTTCGACAATCACTCTTGGATTCTCATTCGCACAAATGCGGCAATTTTGCTTATTGACGAATCCACTGAGGTGAAAATGTGCCTCATCACTGATATCACACATATCTGTGAGTTCATCTCTAATAGCTGAAGAGATTAGTATTTTTGATAATTCTATTGAATTTGTATGTGTCAAAATATCGTTCCGCGCTTATAATATTTTTATAACGTGTTCTTATATCCCTCCATCTTCGGATTTGAGTATTTATATGCAGCACGCTGATTCGATCTCTTACATAGTATCTCTTTTAAACGATAAAGATCGTATTATTGTCATGGGTGACTTTAACTTGCCAAATATAAGTTGGTCATTTCTAGATGACTCTTTTGCGTCTTTTCCTTCTGCAAATCATGAGTTTCTGAATCGGTTATTGGACTTAGCGCTGCAGCAGGGCAATAACATTTCTAATGCTTGCGGTCGTATTTTAGATCTTGTTTTTGTGAGTAACGAACTGGATGCAGCTATTAGCAGAATCCCATCAATAACATCGCCTGAAGACATTTACCATCCTACCTTGCAGCTATCGTTCGATCTTTTTATGGATTACCATTCGGCTATTACTAGTAGTGCTGTGCAACAAATTAGATGTTTTAAGAAAACGAACTTTGATAGATTAAACGATTTGATTCTTAATACTGATTGGTCAGTTCTCAATGCTGGTTCTGATATTGAACTGGTTTTGAAGACTTTCTACTCAATTATTTTTGGTTATTTTGATCTATGTGTTCCATTTGTTAAAACATCTAATACTACAAGTAGGTCGCCTTGGGTCTCACGTAATTTGAGTAGATTAAAAAACGTAAAATCGCGCCTTTTCAAAAAATATAAACGTAGTGGTTCATCTATTGACTATAGTAATTATTCTATTGCTCGCTCTAATTACAATACTGCAAATAGACAATGTTATGCTAATTATTTGATTAAAGTTAAGAGCAACGTTCGCAATGACCCCAAAAGTTTCTTCAAGTTTGTCGATATTAAACGAAAAAATTCATCGTATCCCTCAAATTTGTTTCTTGGTGAAAGAGTAGCATCTTGTGATGCTCAAATATCCGATCTGTTTGCCTCATTTTTTCAATCAACGTACACTAGTTTTTCGCCTGTTAATAATTCAGCATATGTTTACAATGTTCCGTCTTATGACTTTTTATCATCTCCTGTAATTTCTATGCCTCATTTGTTATCATGCCTTCACACCGTCAAATTTTCTTATCTACCAGGCCCTGATAATATCCCAAGCTGCATTTTAAAAGAATGTGCTAACGCGATTTGTTATCCTTTATTTGTCTTATTTAATTTATCTCTCAAACAATCTACATTTCCATTACTTTGGAAAGAATCCTTTATTATTCCTCTACACAAAAAAGGCAGTAAATCCGACATCTCGAACTATAGAGGCATCGCAAAATTAAGTGCTATTCCGAAATTGTTCGAAAAGATTATAACTGAACAGTTGCAACATTCGTTAAAATCAGTTGTTAGTTCCCATCAACATGGTTTCATTAAAGGTAAATCTATATGTACCAATCTTCTCGAGTTTTCCACCATCGTTAATAATGGGTTTGTTTCTGGTAATCAGACAGATGTAATTTTTACTGATTTTAGTAAAGCCTTCGACAGTGTTTGCCATAAACACCTTATTTTCAAATTGACCACTTTAGGTCTTCCTTATAGTCTGATCAACTGGTTAGAATCATATTTAGTTGGTAGAACACAAAGAGTGTTGTGCAAGAATTATTTATCAAAAACCATAGATGTTTTGTCTGGTGTTCCTCAGGGGAGTCATCTTGGACCATTACTTTTTGTAATATTTATAAATGATTTGCCATTAGCGGTCAAACATGCAAATATACTTATGTATGCTGATGACGTCAAGTTGTTCTTGTCTTTTTCTCATGCATCTCAGCAGAGTCTACTTCAGGCAGACTTAAATTCATTGCACTCATGGTGTGTAGCCAACTTTCTTAGCCTAAACATTGCAAAGTGTAAATGTATGACATTTCATCGTAGAAAACCGATTTTAGCGACCTATTTCCTAAACAATCACATGCTTGTTAGAGAGTTTAGTTTTTGTGATTTGGGTGTTCTCATGGACCCTAAGTTAAACTATATAGCCCACATTAATACAATGGTAAATAAAGCTAAAGGAGTTCTTGGTTTTATAAAACGTTGGTCTAAAGAGTTTGACGATCCTTATATTACCAAACTTTTGTACACATCGTTAGTTCGACCTATCTTGGAATTTGCTTGTTGTGTGTGGAATCCACATTATGCGGTTCACCAAGATCGTATAGAGTCTGTGCAAAAGCAATTTCTTCTCTTTGCCCTTAGAAACCTTAATTGGTCAACAGATGTTCATCTACCGCCATATACAGATCGATTAAAACTTATTGATCTCCCGACCCTGGCTTCACGCCGTTGTATGCTCTCGGTCGTGCTACTTCATAAGATTATATGTGGTGAAGTCGATTCTCCCTTCCTGCTTCAACAATTATCTTTTAATGTTCCCTGTCGCTTTACACGTAACTATGCGCCTTTAAGGTTGTCTCAGTGTTCAACAAACTATGCTTTCCAACACTCATTTCGTTCTCTCTGCTCTCTCTATAATAAATTTTCTCACCATTTCTCTTTCAATTCTTCTTTAAATTATATAAAAAGCTCTGTTCTTAATGCTTAACTTTGTTTATTGTTAATTAAACTGTTAGATTTATTTTTATATTTTTTTTTCTATATTATTGTAAAATTAATATTATTTAGGTTAATTTAAGTTTGATATTGTCTAATTGTTTAAGCAACTGTTTTTTTAATGTAGTTGTATTCAAATAAATAAATAAAATGATTTCCTTCGAAAATTGATCATCCACTGTTGCCATTTCTTGCACCATTCTGACCATTGACGACGCTTGAAATGGTCAAGAGGCTTTAGTTCTTGAGTCAATTGAACCTTGTAAGCGTGTATATGCAAGTCTTTATGAATAAAATTTATCAACGACGAGCGTGAGAGGTGCAATTGTTGGGCACGACGACGAGTTGAGGTGGACGGCTCTTCAGCCACCCTATCGCGAACAGCAGCAATATTTTCTGCAGTACGAGCTGTACGAGCATGCACTGGTGTTTTCACATCTCCTACAGACCCGGTTTGCTCAAATTTATGCCCGATTTTTTCCGGTTTGTCCCCATTTTGGGAATTAAAATTTGCCCAAAAAATCACGAAGTGCCCGATGATGCATTTTGATTTGAACGCCCATTTTCATAATAGGCCTGAATAACTTTAACGCGTTGATTGATTGTGTATCTTTCCATGGTTCAAATTGAGTTAGTCTGAAGTTGAGAAATGTCAAAAGAAATGCAGGAAAAAACTTGACGTTTAGTTGTGGTTCACATTTAACATCGGCCCTTGAAATTTAACCACCCTTTACTTTATAATAACATCATTAATGGAGGGTTTAGTGTGCTGTCCACAGGAAGTCCAACAAATTGGCCAACGGATCCAACTAAAATTCCTGATCTACTTGATTTCGCTGTTTTCGCAGGTATTCCTGCTACAGTATTGACAATTCGCGATGGTTATGATCTAAGTTCAGATCATTCAGCCTTGATTGTTGAAGCTAACATTGTGGCCAATACTATAGTTATGCGTCCTAAGTTATTGACAAAACAATCTAATATTGCTACCTTTTAAAACTGGCTTAATGAACATGTTAACCCTAATATGGAACTGATTGATGGAAATGATTCGGAAGATGCTGTTGAACTACTTTCAAGAAACATTCATGAAGCTGCTAGCCTAACTACGCCTTCACTACCTTCTACAAACAATTCTCCAAGTTATGGTAATTTACCTTCCAACGTTGAGATTCGTGAAATGGTAAACTATAAGAGAAGGTTACGCCGAAGGTGGATGAATAGTCGTAATCCTTTTGATAAAAGAGCGTTTAAAAGCTGTGAAAGACCTTAAAAATTTGTTGCAAGAGTTAAGAAACAAAGCCATTGGTGATTACCTTCAAAATCTTGACCCCAGAGATAATGGTAGTTATAATCTTTGGAGAGCGACAAAAGGGCTTAAAAAGCCTGTTAGGAGGCAAGTGCCTATAAAGGATACTAACAATACTTGGTGCCGGACTCATAAAGCTAAATCCGAAGCATTTGCTGAATATCTTGAAAAAACATTTCACCCTCAATTACTTGTGAACCCAAGTTTTGTTTTGGAGAGGGAAATTTTTGGACAGCCCCTGCCAAATGGATCTTCCTTTGCGGCACGTTACTCCACGTGAAGTGTTAGTAGAAATTAAAGCTCTCAAAATTGCAAAATCTCCTGGCTATGACGGAATAGATGGTAAAGTGATGAAAGCGCTACCAAACCTGGTAAACCTGAAAATCTGGTCACATCCTACCGACCGATAAGTTTACTTTCAATATTTTAAAAAATTTTTAAAAAGACTTTTTCTTGGAAGATTTTTACCAGTGCTCGAGAGACTTAATATAGTACCGGATCATCAATTCGGATTTCGGAATCAACATGAAACTCCAGAGCAGTGTCATCGTGTAATTTCGAAAATCATCGATGCCCAGGAAAATTTTCAATATTGTTCTGCAGTATTTCTTGGTGTAAAACAAGCTTTTGATAGAGTCTGGCACGATGGGCTACTTTTCAAGTTGAAAAAATGGCTCACATTGCCTTATTTCCTCTTTTTTGCATCATACCTCAAGGAAAGAGCTTTTCGAGTGGTAGTAAGAGGTGAGGTATCTACGATCCGTCCAATTGAAGCAGGTGTTCCACAAGGCAGTGTATTAGGACCTGTGCTGTACACAATTTATACTGCAGATATGTCTACTCCTACTAATGACAATGTTCAGGTTGGCACTTATGCTGATGATACAACAATTTTAGCAACTGATCCTCATCATGTCGAAGCTTCAAACATCTTGCAAGAATACTTAAATGAGTTGTCTTCCTGGTTTCATCGATGGAATATAACGATTAACAATGAAAAGTCTGTTCACATGACTTTTGCAAAGAGGCGTGAAAACTGCCCATGTGTATTTTATGACAATGTAATGATACCTCAACAATCGGTAGCAAAGTACTTAGGAATGCATTTTGATAGAGGTATTACTTGGAGTAAGCACATTACTGCAAAAATCAAATTATGCAAATGGCGCATCAATAAAATGCATTGGCTGCTACATAGAAAGAGCAAACTCAGCTTATGAAACAAAGTGCTGTTTTACAAAACAATGATTGTTCCAATTTGGACATATGGACGACTGCATCTTTGGGGAACAGCAAGTAATTCTAATTTAATATGAATCCAGAGAATGCAAAATAAAATTCTAAGGCAAAAAGCTGATGCACGCTACATAGGGACTTAAATGTTCCTACAGTTTTGGAACAACTCCATAAGATCAGCAGTAAATACATCGAGAGGTTGCATGACCATCCTAATCACTTGGCGCTGAACTTATTGGACAATAGCACAACGCGAAGAAGACTGTTGAGGCTTCATTCTTTGGACTTACCATTTAGGGAGTAAATATAGTTGAGACCATAAGATAGGCAAATTGCAGTTGCACCAACGTTATTTCTCATTTTGTAAATCCATTTAATTGTTGTCGTTAAGACAGTTTTAAATAAAAATTTATAAAACACAAAAAAAAAAAAAAAATTCGTCCTATAATTTTGTCTTTTATTCCTTTAACAGCTAAGGTTATAAGTTTGTTATAAGAGTAATTATTTATTTTCTGCTTGTCCTTTTTTTTTTTTTTTTTTTTGCTGTTCTGTCAAGTTTGGTGGTTAAAGTCAAAAATTAGCTGTTCGAAAAATAAGAACAAAGAGAAAAAACAATCGTTAGTTAATGTTAACAAACTATAAATGCACATTTAGACCCGTACATTTAGAAAGAAGTCGCTCCCTCATTATTTTTGATGACTTCGATGCATCTGGACTTCATGGAAGCTATCAGCGTGCTGCATCTGGAGAGTGGAATATTCTTCCAAGTGTTTTTTGCTGCTTGCCATAAATGATCGGAGTTTTTGGCTTAGCAGCTCGTACACCTTTCTTCACATCTATCCAGAAGTGTTCTATTGGATTGAGGTCCGGTGATTGTGCGGGCCACTCCAAAATATTGATTTTGAGGCAGCGGAACTACTCCTTTGCTTTTTTAGATGTGTGTTTCGAGTCATTGTCTTGCTGCAAACTGCACCACTTTTGTTTCGTCTGACCACAATATGTTGCGCCAAACGGTGTCAGGTTCGTTTCTGGATTTTTTGGCGAACTGAATCTTGCATTTCAAGTGCACATTTTTCAATAATGGTACTTGTCATGGTCGTCTTGCTTTTAGATTAGCTGCGATCAAGCGTCTCCTAATGGATGTGGCAATTGGTAAGTCCAACTCTTCTTTAAAGGGGCGTTGATTTGCAATCCTTATAATCAATTTGTTCTCCCGTTCACTTTTTTTAATTCTACCTCGGGTTTCAGCTTTCGGTGAAAAGTTTTTCGCATTTGTAATCATACCTAATAAATAAATGCAAACGTTTTGCCTTCACTAAGTAATTTTTGATCAAATCTCTTTGTTTCACGGTGCAATGTTCGCTTCTTCCCATTTTTAAGTGATTTTTTCAGTTATTCGTTAATAAAACTATTGCACACCGCTATCAATGCACTCCAAATAAGCAATTGTGTTACATTTAAACATGATTTTGGTGAAATCCCCGGCTTGTGATAAGTAAAAGTGCTGCCACATAACTTTGTTCTTATTTTTTCGAGCAACTGATTTTTGACTTAAACCACCAAACTTGCCAGAACAGCAAAAAAAAAAAAAAGGAAAATCAGCAAATAAATAATTACGTTTATAAAAAGCTTATAACCTAAGCTGTTAAAGGAATAAAAGAAAAAATTATTAAAAATTGTTTTATGAATTTTTTAGGGCCAATTGAGTTTTAACTTGCGATGTTCTTATTACTTCGAACACCACTGTATCTACATTTGTCATAAGCTGAGCGATGAAGTTCCAGGCATTGCTGAACCAAGGGACCAAACTATAGCGCAGTCCTTTACGTGGGTTGACCACCTTAGTGAGGTGGGTTTGTCGAAACCAACAGCCTAAATCATGAACTATGTTGGAAGCCTTAATGCAATATTTGAAAAATTAAGTTAGAAAACTACTAATAGCTGAAGATTATTTAGCCAAACATACATACATATAGGGAGGGGGCCCAGTTGTGACGCGGATTTTCTTCTTCTTCTTAATTTTTCATTTCAGTGAATTTCAACGAAAATTAAGAAGTTTAACATTTAACTATTAACCAAACGCAACTTTTCTCCAAAGAAAGTATGTTTATTTGAGTTACTCAAAAATTTTGAACAAATTTTTCAGGATAACTTTTTTAGGTCGAAAATGTCACAACTGGGCCTGCGTCACAACTGGCCCCCTCCCCTATATATGTATGCATGAAGCACGAAATAGTTTGCGGCGACATATTAAAAAGTTATTCTTCCGAGTCCGAATGTACATATTTTGAAATTAGGAAATTAATTCAGGAAATCGCCGAAAAAATTTACAAAGAAAAAAAAAAATGGAACAAAACTTTAAATTATTAGTAAAAAATTATATTTAAAATAATTTATATTGTGATACATGTATGTAAATAAAATATAATTTAAAATTTCATAATAAATTTCTATATACAAATACTGAACATTTGTTTTTTTACCGTAGATTCAGATTTTAAGGGTCCCCGAAAATTCTAAGAATACCGTTTTCTTCTACTCGACGAGACGCTTTAAGATTTCATAGCTATCTCAACAGAGACCAAGATATTCAAGTTTAAGTTTTGTGTAATTTCTTTTGACGCAAAAAAAAAATGTGTTAATAACTTTTGACGGCCGCTACTCGTTACTTCATTTGCTTGAATCTCGGTTCGATATACCGTTATATTTTCCAATTAGACTTCGATCGATTCAGGATAGATCAAGGATTACAACAACAACACATTATTGTCTGACAACAATAGCAACAGTAAGAAGAAGCTGTTTCTGTTGAATGTGCAAAAAAAATTTGGTTGTGTAATAACTTTTGACTAGGGCTGTATACATATATAAATAATGTTTTTTTATTTCACTATTTAATAACTTATTTTTAAACAAATTTCTTTCTTTGCAATTCCTATACAAATTTGAATATATACAATCAGCTGTTGGCGGTTGTGACGTACATGCGAAGAACAATTCATTTCCATGGGCGCAATCTTGTTTTCTATCAACTCAGCTATTGTATTGAATTTTGTTGTAAGCGATGCTGCAGAAAGGGAAGGGGTAAGTGAGTTGACATTCACTGGTGATGCTAAAATAACAGTGGTTCAAAATAAAAAAATTTTATATTTTTAAACCAAAGCAATTTAATTTAAATTCGGCTTCACTTGCAGTGAGAAAGCTTACACAATGACTGGTGACCTGGGACATCGTGACATGCTGTCTATACGTGCTATTTCGTTCAATATCTGATTTTCACCGGATCGACTGAATGGATTTGAAATCTTGTCGGAGGAGGCAGATGCGCTTCTCGAACGTTGTCAGCAGGAAAAAAATTACCGATTTAACTTATATTTGATTTACATACGAGGAAGCTTTCGACGTAAAGATTCTGACCAAGAAATTGCTTCGCAGGGTTCGGTTGAAGCGGGTAATGATGTGGATAACATGTTTGCAGTATTCGTAACCTATATCGATGTTTACAATAACAGTGTGTATGATCTACTAGAAGAGGGAGGAGTTCAGAAATATGTCTTCATTTTCCAAATGGGACAAAAGCACAAAAGTATGGGCAACACAGTCAGCTGGAATGAAAGATCAGCACAAGAGTACTGCTAAGTGTACACGAAAAGGGGATATTATAATAAATTCATTAGTACTTATACGGTAGTTTGGGGATTTAAGGAAAAAAAAAGAAATACTGTGTGGAGCTGCAATGTAAAATTCCATATCGTGATTCAAAAACAACGCACATTTTGAAGAACTATTTCGACGCGACGCGCAAAGCTCTAAAATTTACTCGTAGAAAAGGTCGCGTACGGAGTAATCATAGTTTTAAGTCATGTGAAGATAAGATAAACTTAATGTACCACACCACTAAATTTCCCCACATCTTTAATATTTGTACAATATTTGAGTTTAATTACTACTGTATCATGTACTCGGAAACAGTTGTGCTTTTATTGCTAGTAATTTATGTTTGTTGCACGGAACTGGACAAAGATCTTGCCGAGTTCATAATGAGCAGGAAGACAAAAAACTTGACCACGAGGATTTTCGGAAGGCTCTGCATGAGAGTTTCCAGAATCATTTATACAAAAACTTACAACGCATAACTAATTTAATGTGACTGAGTAGTTATAACGAAAGTAGTAGTCACATTACTAATGCTGCACTCGGCGACAAAGAAAATAGTAAAACCGCAGAGCTGAATGAAATGTTTTCGGGTCTGGCATTGGTTCATACCAAAGTACAAATCTATCAGTATGTTGTTTTTTTTTTTTTTTTTGTTTTTGTTTTTATAAATTTTTATTTAAACTGTCTTAACGACAACAATTAAATGGATTTACAAATTGAGAAATAACGTTGGTGCAACTGCAATTTGCCTATCTTATGAGTCTCAACTATATTTACTCCTAAATGGTAAGTCCAAAGGATGAAGCCTCAACAGTCTTCTTCGCGTTGTGCTATTGTCCAATAAGTTCAGCGCCAGGTGATTAGGATGGTCATGCAACCTCTCGATGTATTTACTGCTGATCTTATGGAGTTGTTCCAAAACTGTAGGAACATTCAAGTCCCTATGTAGCGTGCATCAGCTTTTTGCCTTAGAATTTTATTTTGCATTCTCTGGATTCATATTAAATTAGAATTACTTGCTGTTCCCCAAAGATGCAGTCGTCCATATGTCCAAATTGGAACAATCATTGTTTTGTAAAACAGCACTTTGTTTCATAAGCTGAGTTTGCTCTTTCTATGTAGCAGCCAATGCATTTTATTGATGCTCCATTTGCATAATTTGATTTTTGCAGTAATGTGCTTACTCCAAGTAATACCTCTATCAAAATGCATTCCTAAGTACTTTGCTACCGATTGTTGAGGTATCATTACATTGTCATAAAATACACATG